>KK120830.1:227495-260969 GCA_000611955.2 Stegodyphus mimosarum
GAATCTGCATTGCTATGATCTTTTATCGAGTCATCATATAGAAAGTAAAATAAAGAATTTTCCAATATAAATACTCCAGCTGCTTTCTTTGCATCACTTTCACTCTCCTGCTTAAATAGCGTAATGACTCTACAGTGGCGCCCGAACTTAAAAGGGTGGTGGATGATGGTTCTTCACCACCAGGATTTGGCGATTGGGTCCCCTGATCCCCAGTTGCCCTTTCAAAGGGGAAATATATCACGTATTTTCTCCCTCCTTTCTGCATGCCTTCATGTAGCACACTCGGTGCGTATTCGAAAGGTCCAGGTTCGAGGACCGGCGAGTTCATTGCGCATTTTCTCATGTCGCTTGCTTGAACATAACCTAATGTGTCTGCAAGGTTAGCTAATTCATCCCTAACTGGACAAATATTTTAATGAATTATACTTATCTTTGATTTAAGAGCGTGTGCGAGAGAGTTGTTGACATTTTTAAGAAAGAAACTCCTTCTGCAATATCTAAAAGTCGTATTTTATGACATTTCCGCAGTCAAACGTCATTTGGGCGCTTCAGTCGAGTAATTCCATCTAGATTATTATGTAACATTAGAAATAAATTTTAGAACAAATATTAAATATTTTTATTTATTTCCATTAAAGTATTTCATTTATCTGGTTTGTGTTTTAAAACTTATATCCAACATTAACACTTTAGTTTTTGTAGCCCCATGTTATTTCAAAAACACGAAAAGCAGTTTTCTTTTCATATATTTATGTAAAATTCGTTAAGGAAATATCAAATTTTAAAGAACTGTTCCTTGAAAGAAAATTCAAGAATCCTTTTATATTAAACGTTGTTTGGTATGAATAACAAACGGGATAAAATATTCTTAAAAACTGAGTTATCTGCTTAAAAAAATTGTTTAATATTTTTCCATAATTAAAAATCTCAGAAAACTACCATATTGGAAAAGGTGTAGAATTACGTTAAAATAGAAATGTTTCGGTTAATTAAAATTTGGCAACAAATAGGAAAAATCATGCAGTTGTAAGCATAAGATAGCTTTAAAATGCATACGAATTTCCGCATGTAAAGAACGACAAGTGAAATTATTCAGAATTGCAGTTTCAGTCAATTTGAACGTATAATTAATAACTTGAATAACATTATTTAATTCGTTTCGTGCTACTAGTAAAAAGAAATTCGTTTATAAGGTATTTTCCCCATCTTTTTAGTATGCCTTCATGGTGTAGTGGTTAGCATGCTCGAAGCGTATTCGAGAGGTCCGTGGTTCGAGTCCTGGCGACGGCGTTACTCATTTTTTGACATTTCCTGCGTTTAAAAAATGCCTAATGTCTCTACAATGGCCCCCGAACTAAAAATGGTGGTGGATGATAATTCTCCGCCAGGATTCCAACCACCAGAATTTGGCCATTGGGTCTCTTAATACTAGTCGCCCTTTAAACGGAGAAGTATATAGGGTATTTCTCCCGCCTTCTTAGCATGCCTTCATCGTGTAGTGGTTATCACGCTTGACGCGTATTCGATAGGTCCGTGGTTCGAGTCCAGGCGAGAGCTTTGCTCATTCCTGCATCGAAAAAAGGCCTAATGTCTCTACACGTTGAATTATCTGATTTCCGTTAATGTATTTAATTCATTGATGAAAGCTTGAAAATTACGATCTGTGAAATTTTTGTGAAAATGTAAGATCTAACCTTCTTGGGAAACATAAACTAAGCTAGATGCTACTAATGAACCTGGCGAATTCTCGCGCAGGCGTGAAGTAATACCTGCGCAGAAGAAGCTTTATTAGTCTAAGTAAGAGCAGAAAGGCAGGGACTTCATGCTTTACTATAACACCGACTACTTGCGGTGGAACTTAAACGTGATTATAGAAATCAATTCAAATTTAAAAAGAATAGTGCTGGATTAGCACGTTAAAATATGGCTAACTTAAGTTGACGCACAAACCTAATAGGCATGACGATTATTCAAAATGACCAAAGAGCGTATTAGCGTAATAGCAGGGTCAGAAGCGAAAAGTGCGCCGGCTAGCGAAAACACACTCTGAATAAACTTAGAGATTCACCCGGTTAAATGCTCACTTCACTTAACTTTAAATCTACATCCTGGCAAGGAAATGCGAGGGGAAGCTGAAGCGTTCAGGAAAGATAGCAAAAATTTGAATAATACGTTAATTTCAACTGAAGAAAATCCTAGAAAATTGCCAAGAACAAATTATATATTCATCCGTATATTATCTTTAACTTTATGTAGGAACTATCTAGAACAATAATTACTAACAATTATCGAAGCATGTTTAACTATCTTATTAGAATCTATTTTACTCACCGTATCATTGACATATTCTTGAATCTTTATCTGTTTTATAGAAACGTTTCTTGATTAATTTAAACGTACAGAAAGATTATATTAAGCTGAAAGTGTTTGAATTACGTGTGTAGAAACGAGCGCTGTTGAAATTATGATTATTTATGCGCAGCCTATTGTTCGTGACTGATAGATACTATAATCCTTTTTTATCAGTCTTAATAGTCTAAAATAGAAAAAATTATTACTATTTTACTATTAAAAATAAATTTTAATTAATTACTATTAATAATTAATTTACTATTAATAATAATTACAGTAAAAATTATTATTATAATTATTATTTAATAGTCTAAAAATATAGTAAAAATTATTGACTTGTAATTTCAAAGCTTCTAATTTTGAAATTATAAGTGAATAATTTTTATCAAAATGCAATAATAAATATTGTATTTTGATTTAGTTTATAAAGTTACAATGTCAGTTATTTATTATTAACTTTTTTGACACGCTTGAATAGATCAAATTAAATTACACTCTTAATTTGATTTGCAGTTAAAACTTCTGTACGAAACATATTTTCAAATGTCAGATGCCAATATAAACTCATATCTTAAAAGATATATTTGTTTCCTAAAATTATTCTGTCGCAATATTTGCAAGCATCAAATAATGCAGTTGGATTACAGATATAAACGGCTCGTATGAATTATTTGGAATACTGTTTAAGTATGAATTTCGCAGTGAATGCTTATTTATTAATCTAGGATTGCATATCAACGAACCCATTTTCATTCACAAAACTTTATTTCGGCGTTGAACAAAAATGGTACAGTCATACTGCAATAAAATGCAGCTTTAATATCCATATTAAATCTCCGACAGAAATAGTTTTATAACAGCCAAAAGGAAATATCTAAGAATATTATCCTATGATCCAGTTCTCTTCTGCCTTAAAACTTTTTTCTGGCAACGGTTTGTAGCTATTCTTTTATTCTCTTGAGAAAACCGAAATGATCCTTTAAATTTTTTTCTGCATCGTGCATTATTTCCATCAGATAACTTCCAAGTTTTCGGCTTCTTATACTATATTATCTATTTCACCAATATAAGAATAAAGTCAGTGGGATTTTGAAGGTATTTTGTGTTTCTCATACTTGAATACGTTCTATCTGCCTTCTTCAGAGGATAACCTCTTTCAGAAGAACGGTAACGTGAGCTTTTTAGTGTATATTTCGCTTTATATGTATCATGCTTTTCATGTTGTCAAGACGTATTTTGCAGCGTAACTAACGTTAATCGAACCGATGTAGTGTCCTCTTTCTGCATCACTTGAGACTGTAAAATAAACTTTCAAACAGGATACTAAGTTATTATTCTTTTTTTTTGCTATAATTTAGGCCATCTATTCCATAATGTTTTACACTAAGCTCCCAGAAAAGGAATTCACCTCAATTATATAAAAACACAAATAAAAAAAATCTGAAAGCTTTCAGATTTTACACTACGCCCAAAGGGGCGTTTTTTTAACCTTTTGTGTGTTACCTTTATCTATTAAATATCATACTCTTCGCATTTACACCATAAAATTCAATTCAACAGCAGTACCACAAAGTAATTTTAAAACGAGCAGAGCTTTATCATTTCCGATACATAATCTCGCGCGCTGGAGATAATTTTTTTCCGTACAGTGTTGCCATTGCTCGCTTTGAAATCGTTTTTTAATCAAACATTCGTTAAAGTGTTACAAAATAGGAAATAGATAATGAAATAAATTCTAAATTAGGACTTCCAGAGGCCCATATTTTGTGGAGGATTACGTTATTCAAAATTGGAGGGCTCTAGGCACCGTTGTTTACCACAATGCGAGAAACATATGTACATTTATGCAGATTCTGCATTAATTAATCAAATTTCTTTAAATACAAATGCAGGGCTGCAAGATTTGGTGGCAACAATTTGAAAAGTGATATGCCATTTATAGTGATTCAACGCAAAATGCCAAAACGAAATTAATAGCTCTTCTGGGCTAACGCCCTTTGGGCCAATAAAAATTGTTTCTTTTAAATACAAATATGTAGCAAGTAAAATTAATATTACTAAATACACAGAACTAAACCCGTAAAATCTTTACGAACTATTAGATAATTTACAAGGTAATTAAAATGAAATTGGTTCAAAAAAGCTTTTCGAAATTTCGTGAAATCATACTCTAAACAGCAAAGAAAAAGACTAAAAATAGGGGAGAAGTGTGTGCGAGAGAAGCATGCACTGCTACAGTGGCAACACTCGGTTATTTGAGTTAAGTTTGGTTTGGTTTATTTAACTATGGCAAAACACTCGAGGGCTCTCCGCCTAAGAGGAGGGATACCTTCATGGAGGACCTTGCAAGTGAAACTGACTCGTATACCCGTTACAAAAGCGAAGACCTCGGAAACGTCCATCATCCAGCCCGTTTCCAGGAATTCCAAACCCGGATAGAAATACCAGTCTTCAGCGACTTTATCGCTTCGCCGCTGATGGGCTATTTGAGTTAGAGTTGTAAATGTGTTTAGTGAGTCGTTGAAATGAAAGGTGCACTCGTGTTTAGTTATCAATTAAATGCAATGCAAAATATTGTTAACAATACAAAAGTGCGTGTTCATTGGTGAGTGATACGTGAAACACTGTTCGGTGAAAATTTGTGCTGAACTGTTTCAGCTAGAATTTAAGAACAGAAGTTTGTTGGTGAATCCTCCAAAAAGAATTCAATGTAGAACTTAGTATCAAAGTAGTACAAAACGGGAATTGTAGCGAATAAAAACCATAATTATCCGAAAGGAATTTGAGCACCAGAAACCATTGCTGAAATGCATGCTAGCCTGCTAAAATTCCGATAAAATCACAATGTTGGTTGGTTATTTATGCAAATATTAACTAAAAGATCTTCTTTCAGAAAATTATCGAAATTGAGAAAGCCGCATCTCTATTCTAACGAATATTTTCCTGCGTCTGAGTTAAAGTTTCAAAACAAACCTGCATTTGTCTATTTTGGTGTGGATCAAGACTTATGGATGTTCGATTTTTCATTTCTTCAGATGTAGTCTGGCTCAGCCTGTTGCAATATGTGAACTCACAAAACACGTTTCATGACATTTCAGCATCTCCTTATCAATACGTTCAACAGCAGTTGCATAATCTTAAGAGTCGTATTTGCTGCACAATGTCTGGGTTCCGCATCATACCACGACTCTTTCAATAAACTGTTAATGCTCGCTGTTATGGCCAGATGCAGTGTAATCCGTCCGTGGATCAACTCACAAATTAATGGCTTTAGTTCATCTAGAATCTGATCACATATCTCGTTCACAGATAAACGAGTTCGTGAAATGTTCAGCGAGAAGAAGGCAGTCAACAGAAACTGTAAAATCTCCTGTCACCATTCCTGGTCACTTGGTCTGATCTCTTTCCGTGTGATTTTTACCCGAGAGCAAATCTGCTGCAGAACAATTAAAATGTCACTACCGCTAATCCTCGGCCAGAGCTGCAACATATGTCTCCCAGTTTGATAATTCGAGCACAGCGTAGCATCAACAACAATGGTGTCCATTCCAACCTCTCTTGTTTATTAACAAAGCTAAATATAGTGTGAGAAGTGTACGCATTTTCCGAGTCACTTTTAGTTCAGCCACCCTATACAGGTATATGCTTTAACTATGTGTATCTGTACAAATATACAACTACAAATATGCAGATATCAACAAATACCAGATATCAGTTATAAAATAATATATATGTATATATTTGTATAGATACATGTATACTACAATTTAGGTATCAGAAAAATATTTTATGTTACTAAAATGTGTGCTTAATTTGTGCAGATACAACAGAAATTAATGTCAATATAAATATTTCTGCTATTTCTAAATAAATAACAAATAGAAAAATTATTAAAACACACAATTAATCTAGTCAATTTGTAGGGATTTATATTTATTTTAAATAACCAGTTTAATTTAATTTGAAAAATGTCTGGTATTAGTAAGATCGTGTAATTTTGGTGAGCATTTAAGATTTACGTAAATGAAGTTTAATCTAAATATGTTTCAACATTATTCACCCTCACTAAATTTTAATAATAAATGTTTCGTATTCCGAAGATCTCAACTACATCTATGTATATAAACGGATAGCTATCTGTATAATAAGGTAGCGTTGGAAATCCTACTGATTTCTAAGATACTACTTAGAATTTATTTTGAAATTTTTCTTAGCTATTCAACTTAATAGGAATGAAAAGAAGTGTTTGTTCTACTGGGCATTAAAACTGTTTCAATTTAGTCAGAATTCCAATTCTCAAGGTTGACTTGAGCGCTAAACTTCTACAATTAGAACTCTATGATTTTCTTGTGAATGCCAAGTTTTCTTTGCCTATTTTGTCAAAGTG
This sequence comes from Stegodyphus mimosarum, assembly GCA_000611955.2. Lineage (NCBI taxonomy): Eukaryota > Metazoa > Arthropoda > Arachnida > Araneae > Eresidae > Stegodyphus > Stegodyphus mimosarum. The sequence continues at coordinate 234,235 of KK120830.1, forward strand.
TCCGTATATTTCGTTTTAACATGGTCAGCACACCCTCCAGAAAAAACAAAATCCCAGTTTACAGTAACATATAAACCCAAAGTAATTCAACATCTAAGAGCATTTCAGGGAGAATTTGTGCTCCAAACTAGATTATTCGGAATGAGAATATTTGAGAAAATTTCTTCCTATTAAATAAAAGAAAAGGTGATGTAGTATGCCTAGTATTAAATTGTGTAAAGTTAACTAATATTAATTGTCTTATAAAATAAGACTATTAATAATAGTTTTTCTCACTTGCGATCAGGAAGGAACCAGTGTTATGGCAGTTTCAGTATGGTGCAACATTGGTGTAACATGGTAACACATTGGTGTGTTTTCGCTGCCAGGTGTATGGGCACACACACAGCATACGTTTTTGCGTGAGTGCATAACATATAATCATTATTTCAGCTATGCACGATTAGTCTGAAATTTCCGGCTGCTGCTTGCATATCCAAGAAAGGAAAGAATCATAGCCAAATAGTGTCAATAAATGTTATTTTCATTCGTTTATTTTTCTTTACGTAAAATTCCTTTCAGTGCAAGCAATCTACTCAAAAGAAGTTTTGCTTTCTGAAGGATATTGGGAAACAGCTTCCGCAGCCTCAAGGAAGAGGGAAAATATCAAAGAATGTGGATATACTTATAAAGAAAAATTTGAATGTTGTGAAAGATGAAATTTCTGCATATATCAGTATTAGTAAAAGTGGGTAGGGAAAAGCCCGAGGGCAGAAGAGAGATCGAGATGCTTAAGAAAACTCTGTTTGTAGCATCTTGGCTCCTTATGCCAAAGATAAGCTAGCGTACATTCCAGAAATGAGTCTTCGAAACTTAGGAGTCTCTAAAAAAAATTCAAATTCCAATCAGAAATGTTCTTTTTTTTTTGTTCATTCGAATAAATTTTCCAAAATCTAATTTAAAATAATTTAAACGTTTCAACACAAAACTCTCCAAAGATTCATTTTATTAACGTTTTAGAGTTTTATCTCCTTAGATAGCACATACTAGACTAAATCACTAAAAGCCATAAATGAATTTTCACTGCGCCTTGTAAACACCACAGGGACAAAAAAAAGATGTAAAGAACTCTTTTAAAAGTTTAACAACTGTTGGCTTCTGTAGGCACCAGCTCGTGCTTACAGAAGCCAACAGTTACGGCTTCAATCAAAGATAATGGAGTAACTAAAATTAAACAAGGAATTTTATCCTAACTAACACAATTAGTATAACTCCCAAGCTGGCTCTGACCTAAGGTCGGCGGAACAAACCTAATGACGAGAATAACTCAACGCCGCACAGCACTATTCCTAAGAGAATCAGGGGAAGTAAATTAGCATAAAATGACTAGTCAGAGACTGAAATGTGATCTCTACAACTTTCTCAGCCAGAAAATAATTATACGCAAGGGAGATCTTTGACGACCTGGTTAAGAACTTAAACTCTAAATAGGTAAAACGTCAGAACCAGCTTCTTAAATTAAGAAGAAACTAACTACCAATTTTAAATTAACATAACCAATAGTTAGATCCTCTTCAAATGGCAATATTTTACCTGCTGGGTACCTTCCAAATATCTGGAAGGAAAACGACTTCATCAGGTACCAGAAGAGGCAGCAGCCCGACCCACCTAACCAAGCAAGCTGCTTTTATGGTTATAACAGACTACGCCCAATTCAACAAAGGATAACAAGTGAAATGTTAAAATAATTAAATGAAAATAATCATGTGTTACTAATAATTAAAAACACAAAAGTGAAGGAAAAGGATAAATGCAAACACTTAGACAAAAGTAAACATCAAAGACAAAAAACAAATAATGATGGCGATAAAACACAAAATTCATCCATTAATTTCCACTGCCCGGCTCTCACTGTTAATAATTTTCATAATAGATTCGCATAATTGTGAGAAATATTTATAGCATAAAAAGGGATTTCAAAAATCAATTTTTATATTGTTTCTTAAGCTATTAAGGTAGAAACAGACCGAGGAAGTGTTTAGCATCACCAAAGAAACCACATATTTTCCATTTATCGTCTTGCATCTTAAATCTAGTGAGGTATTCCGGGAAAGCCAACGTCAAAATCATTGAAAATAATATTCTTTTCTTTAATCAGTTCTAAATGTTTCAAATGACCACTTCTTCTTTCAGAAGTATCCCACTGTTACTGCCGTGCCTTAAAATAATAGGAAGAAATAACTCTGGTTGCTAGTTTTTTGGAACCTTGAACATAGGGCGTCCCCGAAACACCACCAGGGCAGCCTCGTTTGAGAACACATCTGCTCTCTCATTACCGAATATTCCGATATGGGCTTTAACCCAACAAACTTAAAGGATACTTGTTTGTAAATATCTTTAATATCGATAATCAGACTGTTATTACTTTCTGTAACATAGCAAGTGCATTCAAGCAAGACATGCAGTCGACTTTATAAGGTATTTTTTTCCTTCTTTCTGCATGCCTTCGTGGAGTAATTGGAAGCTTATTCTACCAATCTCATTCGAGAGGTCCAGGTTTGAGTCCCGGTGAGGGGTATTGCACATTTTTCACATCTCCGGCTTCAAAATAACGCAACAACTTTAGTTTAAAATTTCAAAACATAGTACATTACTTCAGTTTACATTATCTCTTTTCAATCTTCTTTAATTAAACATTTCATTTAAATTTATCTGTGCTTTCATTCAACTCATGTATTCTATCAATAAAATCTGTTCTCCATTGCTCTCCAGTCCATGTACTGTCAAGACAGAGAAACTGTCTTCTGTAAAAGTAGCGCAAATCTACCCGCCTAACCTACAATCTACATATTAGAAATTCAGACTCACTAGACCTCAAAGACATCTTACTTTCGAAACTGCACCAAATGTGCTAACAAGAGCGTGCTTTAAACTTGAGTGTTGGCTGGAGAGCCTAACTTTAAATTTATGCACAGACATAACTTTTAATTTAAATTTCTCTTAGTTGTCCTAGCATATGAACTTCAAATTCATACAATACAAATCTAATTCTTACAGGTATGCAAGTTTAAATTTACTTTAACGCATATATATCATAGTACTTTTAACTTTCACAATACAAACATAAGGCATATTAACCTTTAGTGAAATATTTACAATACGTTAAATTAAAAAGATCTGATGTGTACAACACAAGACTTCCTTGTACGGAATATTAAATTATACGCATTTTGCATTTCATTTAAACTTATTGGATTGAATTAAGTCTACTCCCTTCGATAGCGCATAGACAGCAATAGAATAAACACACTTTTTAAAATTCACTATATTTCTTTACCATAGCGACACCTGGCGTTAGGTTCACTTAACAGCGTTACATTTCATTCATTTTTTTTATAACTCAGAATGTACAAAAATTATTTATATCATCTGAAGAATTATCTAATTTTTGCCGCATGTTCTATTCAATTAATAAATAAATCTAAAACGACGTATAAAAGAAATTAAACAAACAAAAAAGAAAGATACAGTTTTTCACATTCGATTCAGTATTTCTCATTCAATTAATTCAGTTCTCACTTCTCGACAAGGAAAAAAAGCATAAAAACTCAACATATCTATATAAAAATTACGAAGTAACATTTAAGCACTTATTTCCTCCAATAAATTCCAGAACGGATTAAGCATGACTTAATTCGCAATAATAAAAGAAGGTATTATCTTTGTTGTTGTGAAGCTTACTTTCTCTAGATTAGCAACAAATCCACTATTCTGCTAAGTTTCAAATATAAACAAATATGGATGCTATGGCCAAAATTAATTAATTAGGCTTAGCCACACTTAAACAACTTTTAAATTATTGATAATTCTACAACTATAACATATAGGTTAATTAAAGGCATAAGAACCTTAACCGGAAGGTAAGAGCAACATAACTGAATCATTTTCAAAGCAAAAAGGCACAATTTACCAACATATAGGAATAACAAAAACTGAGTTCACTGAGCCGAGTGGATATATATATACATAAATTTATATGTATTTGGTGCTGCCGATTGCAACCAAAATAGGAGATGCACATCTACATGTTATAGCAGTCCCATATACAAAAGTTTGATGTTCTGAGGCTACTCGTTCTTGAGTTATGGGAGATAAATACATACATACGTACATACGTACGTACAGAGGCTACTAAAATCTCTTCTGAATCCCTAATAAATCAGTTTTGTAATTTGTTTGGAGCAAAAGTGTCTTTTATTCTGGACTTACGTACAGATGTCATGCAAAAACATTCTTAAATTGCATTTCATAGCTGTCAAAATGGATATTTTCGTTGAAAAAAACTAACCGAAATCTTTCGCGATTACAGTACTTCCTTTTTACTTTGCACAAGGAAGTAATAAAAATCAGCTTTCACTTTGTATCAACACACACAATTTTCTTAGGCGTTCTTCACACTTTTTATTAACATCTTCCTCTTAGTTTCTAAGACTAAAACACAGTTCTTGTTCCACAACTAAATTTAAAACTAATATAACTCAGTGAAATTTTGAAACTCATTGCAACCTTTAACTCCGTTTGCCCTATGGTACGAAGTACAATATATCGGATGATACCACGTTATACATGTATCTCGCAGACAATGTGCTAACAGCTATAGTAGGCACGTTTAAACATTACATGTTACACACCCGTATCATAACTTATCTGCGAAATTTTAACATTAATAATATTTTAATAGTATTAGCATTCATTGTGATGGTGTAAAATCCCTCTTTTACCATTCCGTTGCTTATGTTGTTGCTCTTTGTAGTTGCATTTAATGTTGAAATCGCTGCATTACAATAATTTTTATTATAGCTTTTATTTAATTTTTTGAAGCATTTAATACTATATTGAATAGTATACTTTTATGCTACACTTTTATTGAAGTATTTTATACTTCTGTGTCTTGCCAAAATATGTTATAACTAGTTTACCTTTTCTATAAGGGTTATGTCTTATGAGCAGTATTTTTCATTCGAGCTGACAACATTTACTGGTGTTTACATACTCAGATTCTTTCATCTTACCACGCAAGTTTTTTAATTCGAAAGTAACATGAAATAGTTTGTTAACCAGGCTGAACAAATCCTTTATCGTCTCTGAAATGGATAGACATTTTACAATATACGAAGATAATTCCCCCGTTTTATTCGTAAAATTACGGTTTACGATAACTTATTTCCTGTCCTTAGGAATCTGTACCCTAGGTTTTCAGAATTAATTTCCTTGTATATTAAAAATGAATTTAAAGCAATCAGATGTTCCCAGGGAATTTCCGGAAACATTTTAATTCCAGGAAATAAAAGTTTAACTAAACCATTTTGAAATCTCGAGGAAAGGGGATACAGTTCTCCAGGGACATGTGTAATAGATGTTAATCCCGTTGAACAAGTGCAAATTAGATATTTGGCGAATGATTTAGAGTAAACTTTTACAGGATATTTAATAAATACTTCATTTTTCATCAAAGTTACTGTGAGCATATAATGCCTGATAGGCTTTTCAGATTTGGAATTCAAGGCGAAAAATATCGTTTTGTATTTATTCCATTAAATAAACCCTAACAATTCAATAATAAGAAGGAAACTGACATTATGCAACCGCCTGAACAGAAAATTTGTAACATTAGAATAAAATATATTAAATAAGAAAATTATTCGAAGTTTAATATCCCGAATTGTTGAAGACTTCAATAAGAATAGATCGTAATATATTTCAAATACTTGTTAAATGGTAACCACAGATGGTTGCATGCAAACTATTCTTCCCTTAGAATAGGGGATTTTATTTGATTCTGAATTCTCTCGACAGCAGTGAAACCGTAAATTTTATTTAATGTTTAAAAAGCGTATTTCTTTGAAAATATACTTTTCTCCTTATTTATACAGATTTTCTTTGAGTCCCTGCCGTATTGAATTACCTGTCTATGTATTTTTGCTTATTTTATTTAAATAAAATTTTTGTATTTAGTTAAATTATGTTCTTAATTAATAATGTCGATTTTATTGCGTTAATTTTGTTCAGTACCCGAAGCTGTGTAGTATTATTGCACAACTCGTATTTCATCAATTCCTTACTTCCAACGATTTTTTTTTCTTACTTCCTTACTCTTTAAGCGATTTATTAAATTACTTTAGACACAAATCTTAATTACTTTTTTAAAGTATTGTTCTGAACTTGGCTTCTTCTCCTGAAGCATTTCCGTACATCTGTGCTATTGGTACACTTGCTTCAATGGCGATTTTCAATTAGTTTAACACCTTAAGACCTCAAAATACGCATCATTGCTCTAATTAGATGCGTAACGACAATTAGGTGGGCCAACTTTGCGCTGCCGGTGCTTCCTTCTTTAGTGACGCCATATCCTATTGCCCTGCCCCTTTTAGCCATTTTTCAACCACAAGGATAATTCCTGTGAACTTACAAATCAAAAGTAATTTTTTTTCCTAATTTTATTACACTTTTGGGGCTTACATTTAAATGAACTATTTAGAACGATAGACGGATGTGTCTTTCGAATTTAATCGTATTCTGTTATTATCTTTCGGACACTGCAAACTGAATCAAATCAAATTATTGCCTAATTTGCAAAAGAAATCATGCAAAGAATTATGCAGTAGTTAAAATTTGAGCGAAAAAATTATTAAAATTTAATATTTATAAGTGTGTTTATTCTTCCAATTCTAGAATTATCTACCTTCCATTTTATTTAGTTATCTTATTTTAATCATCTACTTTCCATTCCATGAAACCACTATTTCTTCTTTCACATCTATATTACTGGCTGCTACAAGGTACACTGAGAGAAAAAAAGGGGGGTCCAGTTCTATATCTCCCGTTCTACTTGGCCGATTGAAGAAATTCAAATTGTGTTTTCCATGTCTCGAAAGCGCGACTCAGGATATACATTATATTTATATATAGCATTGTTCTAACATAGGTATTTTGACACAAAATTGAACTTTTTCTGAAATAACATTCAAGTTTTTTTGCAATACTTCGATTCTACGACTCAAATTAATGCCTAGAAACTTAATTTTGTAATTTTTGATGAGAAATTCATGAAGAATTTAAAAATTTATCTTGGCTCATTTTTTCAATTTCTGCCAAGAAAAATTCACTTGACGAACTTCTTAATTTATAGCAACCTACTTTCCTTTCCTTTTTTCTCACTGTACTCAAGCGGAAAAAAATCATCGATCTTACTTTCATATAAAGTGCGTAAACCACATTTTCGTTATTATCGCTTATAATAAATACGCCAAATTTCAAAATGCGCCCAAATGTAAATTCATGTATATCTTAGGAAATTTTGAATAAAAAACACTAATTTTTTCCACGTAGGCTTAGAAATACATCTATTTTAGGATGACGGCAAAACTAATAATTAATTTTTTTTGAAATATTTATAAATATTATTTCAAAATAAAATTAAAAAAATAAATCATAAAAATGAGCGAAATTTATTTGGAATGAACCTAAATTTCGAAATATGAAAGGAAGAATCAAATAAGTTTAATAAAAAGTGACATTATTAAATATATATAATATTCAATAAACAGTGAGGATTTAAAACTTTGAGAGCTAATTTTTTAAAAACTACTGTTGCGATTTTTACAAGACTTGGCAGTTTGGCATAATTTCAGTCCTAGAAACGAAATTTGGAAAAAAATTGTCATGTCATTTCAGGATGAAAGATTTTGTGTCAAAATACGTTTATTAGAACAATGCTATATATAAATCTAATACATATCCTAAATTTCGCTTTCGAGACATAAAAAACGCCAGTTGAATTTCATCATTTGGCCAAGTAAAACGAGACATATACAACTCCGCCCCCCCATTTGTTTCGCAGCGTACATGTCGATTAAATACCTCATTATCCACAAATGATTAAAATTCATAAATTTCTATTAATTTTCTTGTAAAAGATGTTTTATTCAATCTCTGAACATAATACTTCATAGATATTACACTTGTAAGGACCATTGATGTTATAAAGGCTTCGGTTTATAAAATAATTATATAATTATAATTCAAATGCGGTATAAAAATAAGCGCATTTGTTAAAAATGCATATTTTAAGGGTATTTGTTTACCAATGATTATAACAGGAGTGAAGCATATCCTTTAAAAATGTTTTTAAGCTCCGCATACGGAAAATAAAATAAACTGTTCTTTATCTTAATTTGGAATATGCTAAATTAAAAATACAAAAGTATTTTATTTCAGTATTCTAAATTTCCAGTTTATTCCCTAAATTAATTTGACAAACGCAATATAATTTAGTTTTACGTATATTGTTTGAGTAAAGTAAAGATTATTATATCTTTTCAAATCATAGAGAAGACTGACTCCAGAGAACCAATGCGTTTCATATTTTTTTTAAATCGGTTTCCCACGCCAGAATTCCTGCTAAATATTTATATTAATAAAATGCTTTATAAAGAGAAATAACTTCCTTTTTAAAAGGTTACATGTATATTAGATCTATTATTAAAAAACGCCTCAGCTATTAAATAATAATATAAATAACCAAACAAATTTCAAAGAAATTTTCTAATACTAAATGTATTTTGCATAGCCCATACACGCATTCTTAAAAGCAATTTAATACTGCTGTACATCGTAAAAAATAGATAAAATAAAGGCCTTTCTTTTATGGTTTCGAGAAGCCTTATATTATGTAAGGGATATCTTTTACTTGCGTTGCCTGTCTTTACGAGTTTTTATTGTTTAAAATCATCAAATAACGCATTATTCTGAAAAGAATGAACTGCATAACACAGATGCCTAGCAAGTTTTATGACATATATAATATTTATGTGAGAGCTATAGTCTGCATTGTTTAATATAACGAGAAAAAATTTTTCCGTTGTTTAACTATGCAGCGAGAGAAACTTTATTATATCCGATACCTAAAATCAAAAATAAATATTCAACCAATACTCTAAGCAAAACTAAAAGAACGTATAGCTACTTTTTATCTTATTTTATTGCTTAGGTTATCCTATTTGGTAGGTTTTGTATCTTCATTACTTGCTTTTTTTCAGAGCGCAGCACTGCAAATTTCAATAGCGTTACATGGAGACGCCGGAAATGTGATTCATTCAATTTTACTTTTTTTCATAAAATACGTATCTACTATCTAATTTACGATTCTTTTAATATGTAAAATCAAAATAAGGGTTTTCGCTCCGTCACATTGCGTGATATAATATTTTCCTCTGCCACACTGGTAGTAGATAGTGATAAGAGAATTGTTAGGTACAAGAAATCCACAGAGTTTTGTTTATTTTATGTATATATATATATATATATATATTATGGTCTCAGCGATGGATATATGCAAGCCACAACGTAGGAAACGAAGGCGCTTATATGGCACACATTAACAAAAGTTGCTGGTAAGCATCCTACCTCGAGCCTCTTCAGAGCAATATAGTGGCAGACTCGACTTTGACAGTCTTCTATAGAAACAACAACAGCGATTACTGGCTTACGTTGACAACTTTCTTTTACTGGTAGCAGAAAGGAATAAAACATTTACTCAAAACAGAATCAAGCAAAAATCTCTTCATCAACTGGGCCAAAGAATACATACTTAAACTGGGTTAAGGAATATAAACAATACTGTTTCCTAGACACAATGAACGCTTCTCAGTCTAGGAAAAATACATACACCGCGTGAGCCTCGAAAGAAAGAGTTTCCAAATAATGAGGCACCAGAAATTCTTGATTATAATTATTGATAATGGGCTAACCTTCACACGATCATATTCTCTATATCAAACAGCATCTGAAAAGCAAGACAGTTCATAATATTACACATATCTTCAACGTCAAAATTTTAATAGAAACTTATCAACCGATAATCGGCCCGAGGCAGTGTTATTACTGCCAAATGTTTGGCCATACACAAGCCGGCTACTATAGCGAGCTCCGTTTTTTCAGATGTCTTGAGAATCATCTCTTCTACAAATGGCAGATGCAGAAAACGATAAGGCAAGTTATATTAATTGCGGCAATGATTCAAGTACAGCATCATATAGGGATTATCCTAATTTTCCTAAACAGATGGACAAACCAAATTCATGAAAACAACCAGAAAAAATGACAGCAAACTCCTGATGTTTCCCGTCCCAGCAAAAGAAGCAAGCCTCGTGAAAGATCCATTCTTCAATGGAGAAACTACTCGCTCTTACAATGATGTAACTAAAAGACACGAGACATCTAAAATCGATAAGCTAAAAGATATCTTGAACTACTTTGTTCCTGAAGATACTCGCAAAATTATAGAGAAGATTAGCAAATTAGATAAATGAATCTGAGGTGCGACCAGTTTTATCTAGAATATCAGAAATGGTGTAGCTAGATTCGTGGCGAAACTCAGCAAGAATATTTGAGTAGATTAATTTTTATAACGCAATAGTAACGATGACTTGCACGTTTCGTGAAGATTCATTCCAGCAACTTTCGTCTTTATGGACAGTGTCTAAGCTCACCTAACTCCAAAGAACATTGTTCGATCAAATGCCGTCTCAAGATGAAAAGCATTATTAGCGATTCCCTATATGTCGGAATTCGTAGATGTTGTCACAAATCATTGGCCAACAGCATCTGCACAAAATCTAAACAAATCGCAGCTGCCAAGTAGTGGTATGTCGTCACAGATGTTTAGGATTTTTTATCAGACCGTAGCAGAACGTCAGCTACATGGAGCCTTTGTACGAACGCCCATATTATGGGACTCCAGTGAATAATCAAAATCTTGTAACAAAAACTTAGTTCTGCTCAACGTCTTTTACTTCTGAGACTGTATCTGGAACATCGCAATTTCCCCAACTAGTGCCTTGAATGGGCTTGCTAAAAGACCCCTTTTCAGCTAGTGGTTGGCAAAACGTGGCTGGCGAGCTGTGTACTGGTCTTTAGCCATTGGAGTTCGATTCTGCCATGAATCGATTGCCACGGATTTGTTACTTGCAGACGAGAGGAATGTCTGTTCGCTTCATGTAGCCCAGGCGGGCGTGAAGGAGACACGTGCAACTAAAGCACGAGTTGAGCAAGAGGGAGCCAATTACAGTTTGTCAGTTAGTGAGTACAGAGAACAATGCCTAGCGTGCGAAAACGTCTAATCGGGGCATTAAGCTACTTGTATCTTTGAAGTTGCTGCATATCTCAGGTACGTTTGGCATCAGTTTAATAAGCTGTCATAACTTTTTGTTGTAGATTTTATTGTTATAAAATTAAACATGTTTTTGGTGTCACCAACAAGAGAAAAGAAACCAGATTCTGCATTTAATTATTGGGTGAAATCTTCCAACAATCATAATATTGCGAGCTTTATTGTTTACAAGTATATTGTTAAGATAGGTACAGATGGTGAATGCATTAAAAGTTGTTTTATAAATGCATACAAAGAGGTATCCGGAATTTTAAAAACAAGGCAGGAAGTCTTGAAAATTAAAGAGTTACTACTGTTTACTAGAACAGTAAAAGACAGAGCAATCATAATGTTTTAGAATGTAACCAAGTAGCAAATCGAAGATCTTGAACTAGTTTCAGCTTTATGAACAGCTGTTGATGATCTTGTGAGATAAATGACACAAAGTATGTTTCATCTGTTGTTAGATATATTATTTATATTATTATTATGAAGAAATTTGCCACGAAATGTCAAATTCTTGGCAAGAATATTGTGGATGCCATATTTGAATGCGTGGAGAAGCATGATATTCCACTCGATAAAACTGTTTTAGTTTCAACAGATGGGAGAAAAACATGACAGGAAAGCAAAAAGGCTTTGTTTTTATTTAGAAGGAAAACATTAATAATGATATACTTGTTTATCGTCAAGAATTGCATTGAACGTAGACATTTCCAGAAGAAATTCGCAGTGACATGTAATACGTGATTACTGTAGTCAGCACAATTGCACTTAAAGAACTTTATCATCATCAGTTTAAATAATTTGTAGTTGAAATTGAGACTGAATATCCAGCTCTTCAGCTGCATAATAAGGTACGTTGGCTTTGAGGAGCAAGTGTTTTAGAACGTTTTGCTTCCTTATTGTTAAAAATTTTTTAAAAATGTTAGAAATTCCTGCCTGTGAAGGGCGTTAATTATCTGAACTAACGAACGATCAATCCAAACATTTTATTTCATGGCACACGTTATGTCTTATATAAATAACTTTAACCGTAAATTACAAAGGGAACACAATCTTCTTCATTGTTGGTAGAAGTCATTTCGATCGAAAATATATTATCCAATATAATTATCTGTTTTTGCTCAAGAAGCATTAATAAATTTTCGAAGCTTGCTAAAACATTGCCATCGGTACTTGGCATTTACTATTTCAAAACAATAATTTTAAATTTCAGGAAAGCTTTTCAACAGAGATTTCAATAATTCAGAAATTGCATGCAACGTTTGTCTTTTTTAAAATACCTCTCAGTGCTGAGGTAACGGAAAGGAATTTTTCTTCCTTTCATACTGGCACTGCAGATACTGAAATTAAAAAACTAAGAATTATGGAGCACCATATCTGATTGCTTTAATGCTGATATGGATGGAAAAATTCTAGAAACATAAATGTGATTTTCGTTCGCAACTAAAGAGAACTGCTAGAGCTGAAGAAGAAAAATATGAAAATTTTGAATTCCTGGAAAAATATTCCTCACGCATATGATCAATTAAAAAAGAGTATTTGCTGTTGTTTCACTCTTTGCCTGTACATGTTCATACGAACAATGTTTTCAAGCATAAAACTTATCAAACTTAAATTAAGAGATTTTCTTATTGATGAAAACCTAGAATCCTACTTGAAATTAAAAACAACGACATACAAACCGAACATATCCAAGCTTTCCAAGGAAATGAAGGGTCATTGTTCATATTAAATGCATATTTTGTTATATTTTTATTTTAATGTAAAAATATTGTTGTCAATAAACAAGGTTATCATTATTACGATATCTGGTTGTATTTACTATTAATAGCTAGTTTAAACCTAATCCTAAAAACTTTGTCCTTGAAAAGAAGCTTGGCTCTCAAAAGAAATTTTAATCATTGTTGTAATACCGACCTTTGACTGTTTTTTGAGTTAATGAATTTACCGATTTATGGCCTAGTCGTACCGCGTGAAATAGCTCTGGTCTCAAAGCCAGTTAAGACTCAAAACTAATAGAAAGCCACAGAATCATACTTATCTCTACATAAAACTAACTTGCGAACTGTCTGGAATCCCGAGGAAGATATCTGTAGTTTAATCAAACGAACATCACATGCTAACAGCTGAACACCTCAGGCAAAATGTTTTAGTAGCATAGCTAATCGCACTACCATTGCCTCTGTCAACTAAGACAGCTTTTAGGTGACATATTTCTGGGTATATATGAATTTAGAATCACTGCAGGTTCAAATAAGCTGATAAACACCATTCTCAAGAAAACCGGGTGCCGTCTTGAGGGAATAACTAAACGAGAAAGTCTTAATCCAAACATACCTTAACCCGCGAGACCACGCACCTATTTTCAAACACGAGAACTCGCGCCGGGTATCTCATACCCTAGTTCATTTCTGCTATTTAGATATCTATTAATACTGCTTATAAGCAAACTTTATGTAATTATATATTACAAAAAAATAAATTGAAGAATTTTAGTGAATTTAATAACATACTTACGTATTCAAAGACAATTTTGACAAACTACATACTGATGTTCAACAGAGAGGGTTTTTTCACATTTTTGGCACATAAATGTTGATTTTCTGTCCTTATTACATGGACAAAATACACATCGTTTATAATTTGCTTTGAGTTTTGTTGCAGGTGGTTCAATATTAGTGATCTCCAGTTCCTTAAAAGTGCTTGGATAAGTTGTTTTTCCTTGAGGTTTGCGGTTTCTGTGTTGTTCTGAGAGAACCAGTCCCAATGTTTTCAAAAAGAAACGCCTGTTTTTGAACTGTGTGTGAGGATTTTTGGTGAGCATTAACAAAATCCTGGCATTAATAGCAGCCACATTCAACACTGAAAATAAAATAAACATTGGCCAACGATTTGATATCCTTGCTGTAGTGTATGCTGCAGCCATTTCATCCACAACGTCCACAGCTCCTTTCGTACGATTATAAAACGTAATGATATCTGGCTTTTTCAATTCCATGGTGGTTTCGTCTATTTTGTCATCAGTATGCATTGTGGACAGCATACTACATTTTTGTTCTTTTTTGCAGAATACGAAACAATTGTTGTTTCTTTTTGAAATCCAAAGACTGAAGAGTACAACGCCTTTTTCACCAAAAATTCAGCCGGTATTTCTCTTTTATTTTGTCTAAGTGTTCCAACCATTGTAATTTTATTTTTCAAAAGTTCTTGTGCTAGCTCATATCCCGTATACCAGCTGTCAGTTGTCAAGTTGCGTCCAGAATTGAAAAGCGGTGTCATCAACCGCATCACAATGGCTTTCGAACTACAGTCTATTTTGAAGGGTCCATTGGGTTGCTTACCAGCATAAATCTCCATATTCCAGGTACAAAATACTCTAGAATCTACTAGTGCAAATATCTTGATGCCATACTTAGAAGGCGTTTTGAGCATATACTGCCTGAATCCGCACCGTCCCCGAAAAGGTTCTAGTTTTTCATCAGTTGTGACGAACTCACGCGAGGACTCGCACGGGTATGGCATACCCTCGACACCTGTTTCTCAAAATCTATTTTTAGAGCAGAACTAGTTTTTGCCCTGCTGAAAGAATGTAACCTTAAATACAGCTACACGAAATTTTGGCCTAATTCGATAAGAAAAAAGTAATAAAACCATTGAATGAAAATGGATCGGGCATGTCATACCCGGTGCGAGTTCTCGCGGGTTAACAAATCCTGCCAGAAACCAGAAAGCATTCCTCGACTTGCTTGGAAAATTGCCCCAGCGTGCTTAGTTAAGCTAACAAATCTAATCATTGAAGTGTTTTGTGTGATGTGAAGACGCAGGCACAGCCCTCTAATGACATTCAGAAGCAGTTTATAAATATTAACTTTATACGTGGTCGTTCTGCCATCCTTACCTTAGATAAGAGAAAATGTATTCTTTGGTAAGATTATCCTTTAATTCTTGTGTATTCTTTAGAATTCAAGATTATCCGCTATTTGGATCAAACTGAATTCTATTTCTACATTATTACGATATTTAATATTATAGCAAATTTATGGCTTCAGAATATAAATAAAATCACAGCCAAGTGGAATAACAACTGTGGACGGGAACGGTTGTTAAAGGATTTTATAAATGGTAATCTCGCAGACATTTTGAATCCAAATTTAGATGTAAAATGTTCTCTTCGTCTTTAGAACTACATAACGTGATAAGTAAACTTTTTACTTTTACGGCTGGTTTCTGAGAGCAAATTCGTAGGCTTTGAACACTCTCCTATTAGTGAATAAAAACTGGGCAAGAAACTGCTTTTCCGTTTGCGTTCGATAACGTTCTGCATTTTCTCACTGTGAGCCCAGTTTATGTAAAGGAGCCCATGTTGTGTAAATGTATGAAAGGAAGGATGAACGAGGAGCCTAGTTTATCTTCATGGAAATGTGGTCCATTTTCACTGCTCACATGGTTTAAAAAGAAGTGCTCTTTATGCAATTTTTCTTCAGATTTCTCTAAATCTCTACATCAGAAATTCCTTTCAGTTCCCAAAATAGCCTGAAATCCAACCTACATTACGAAACAAAATAAAATTTGAAAGTAAATATTTATTCCATCCCTTCAAGATTGAGCTAGGGAAAATCTTTCTCGAGAACTGCAGGTAAGCTAGCAGATGAATTTAAACGAATACTTCGTAAAATCTATGAAAATAAAACTTAATGAAACATATAGCTGAACAGCTTCGTAGAAATTTGATCAGCCAGTCTTAAATAATTAAACAACGTTCATTGTAAAGACGTTATTGGATTTCGTGATAAATCATTTGTGACATTAAAGAGGTAAACATTCGAAAGTAAATTACATTCACACAAAATTGAAATAAATTTAGTATTAATTGCAAAATGCCCTTGCACAATTCTTCATAGCTATAGAATACGTTACTGACATAAGTTTAATTTCCTTTTAAGCAAATATTTAGCGTTTTCGTTTTGATTTTATCACTTAGAGAACATTAGAAGTTTCATCGTCCGTACTTGGGAGATTTATCATTGAACATATCAACATATTTCTTGAATAAACATAAAACATTGAATCCTTCATAGTAATGCACTTTTTTAAAGTAGGTTTCGAAATTCTGGAGAGATAATATTGTTATAATTACCTAATTTGCATCAACAAATTAGAACTGCTACTCGTATTAAAAAAAACTCAGTAATGGAAGAAATTCGTGTGCTTCATTCATAGGATCATTTATGCAAAAATTATTTTTAACAACCGAAGGACGTTAAAACTCATTCGTACTTATGTGTCCTACTTTTTCTCACTGTCAAAGGGGGACATCTGTACTAATTCTTCACCGTCTAGCCGATATCGTGGTTAGTGGCACTGGATGCGTTATCGATGGGCCTAGATTCGAATCTCGGAGAAGGCATACACGTATAGTGTCCATGCTGCATGGGGGAACTCAAAACATATGGCTAGGACAAAGTTCTCTCGAGAGGTTCGTAATAAGGAAAGAGGGGTGGGAGACACTTGGGGCACCTTCCGTGGAGTTCCCCTTCAAAATTGGGGTTGGATGCTTAAAAGATAGTTAGTTTCAGCAATATTCCAGTCGCTGGGGTACTATAGAGATGCTGATCTAGCTTTTGCCTGTACTTGTACCAACTCTTCCATATTTTTTGTAAGAGCGAAACTCACAGCCTATAAAACATTTTCGAGGTATTCGGCTGGTCCTGTATGGGGTCCAGCGATATTGTCATGCACATGCTCGGTAAGAGGAAGCTACCAACCAAGCCCTGATGAAAGAACAGTTAAGCCAACGGCCTGCTCGTGTGAAAAAAAACTGTCTATCTGAAAAGCGGAGAGAAAGCAAAATCTGGCTACGAGAAGAAGAAAACGTGCTTCATGCGAGAAAGACGGAGGCTCGTGTGAAACATTTTTGAATTTATTATTTTTGCATTCCAAAGTTTGAAATTTGATGTGTTACTATTAAAAACTGAAAGGTGAAATGTAATAGTTGTGCGTTTTTAATGTAATTGTGAAAAAAATACTTTGTGAAAAGAATATCTATATATTTCAATAAAATATAGTTCATGTTATCGTTGAACCTGCATAAGTGTGCCAATTTTATTTCTGCGAATAGAGTCGACGAATAATATTCATAAGTGGATGAAAACGAACCCGAAGAGATGAATTGGTCAAGGATCATGACAGTGGCGGCAGCTGGTAGGATGTATATTTGTCGACTCGGAAAAAGCTCAAGTAAATGCCTTACGAATGCTGCGAAGCATATTAAGTGAAACAGTTATCTTCTACCAGGTTCTCTCGTTTAAGTGTATTATTTATCATTTTTTATGAAACTTTTGCTGTTAATTTAACGGTACACTTAAGTATTTTATAACACAGGAATTATCAGTGTGATTATCATATGATACTTGAATTACTTTGAAAGTGCATTTATCTTTTATTGTATGAGTGAATGAGTATAAATTTAACTAATGCTTGTGTTTTATTTAAGAGATATGATTGCATTAATTCTCATGCATTCATTAATTTTTGATTGCTTTTATATACTCATTAATTATTTTTATTTTTTTTATTGAATATTTGGATGTTGTGCATATTTAATGCAGATACCAGGTGTTTATGATTCACTAGAAGTTCAAGACTTGATGTAAAATTTTAAGTACAGAGATTCAGTTTTGATTTTCTGTTATTTTAATTAAGTTGAACATAAAGTCCCATAATGGCATTTTTGACCAAACACAGAAAGGCTGATCTAGTCGCCCTTGCACAAGAGTTTGGTGTTGAAGTGTTGCCTACATTTAGAATTTTGGACTTGAGGGAAAAAATTCTTGCTAGTGAAAGCTATGAGGAGCAGGTAGCAAAGGACCTTCTGAGTGTTATCATTACAGATAGGGAGGCAAAGGAGGAGAAGGAAGAAAGGGAAAAAGAACGCGAAAGAGTAGAAAGAAAAGAAGAACGCGACAGACAAAAGGAATATAAACTAAAGTTAGAGGCAGAGGAGAGGATTGCCAATGAGAAGTATAAGGTAGATTGTCAGGATCGTTACTTGAATAGGAATACCACATCCGAACGGGGGGAGAATGGGAAGGAAAGAGTTAACGAGAGTTAACGAGAACAATCAGGTTATTGACAGTAAAGGTTCCAAGTAGAGTAGATGGCTGGGACTATTTCTTCTCCAGTTTAGAAAGAGACAAATGAATTCATGAATATCAATGAAAGTGTCCCTGATGAGTATAAGGCCAAAATTTTGATTTACCTTTTGGGAGATAAAGCGGCAAATTTATTAATATTGATAAGGGAGGATAAGTATGGGAATTATGGAGTAATAAAGGAAACTGTGTTAAAAGAATTCAAACCGTCACTTCAGGTATGCCTGGAGAATTTCAGGAAAGCAAGACGAAGTTCAGAAGAGACCTTTGTCCAGTTTTCTACTAGAGTTAATGCCATGTGGGAAAATTATGTGAAATCAAGGGGGGTGACAGACTTTGAAGGTCTTAATCAGTTGGTGGTAGTGGACAAAATCTACCAGACCCTTGATACAGAAACTGCACTGCACATAGGTATAAGGCAGGGAGACTCGTGGTTCAAGCCAAGAGAGCTTGGAAAGGAGTGTGACATATTCTTTGCGGCTAAAGGGAAGTCCTACAACGTACGTAGGGAAGCTTGTGAAACTAAGATGCTGAATGAGGTAATAGGTGAGAAACCTAAGGTCGAACAGAGACGAAGCGGTCGGCATGAGTCAGAAACCATAGGGAAAAACACAGGGAATGTTAAAGGTTTAACATGTTTTGTATGTGGTTCAGCTTCGCATTTTAAAAGGAACTGTCCTCAGATTAAAGGTTCTAGGCAGTATAACCGAAATGAGGAAAAGGATAAAGCTAGGGTAAACTGGGTAAAAAAAGGTCAGGATAATGATATCCTAGCGGACAAAGTTGTGGTAGCTCGTGTGGATCCTTTGGGGAAGCCAGGGAATGTAAACAACTATAAGCTGTGTAAGTTGAAAAGGGTTCCTATTAGTGTGAATGGAACAATAGGGGAGGCCCTCGTTGATTCAGGAACAGAAATTACGGTGGTTAAAAAGGAGTTAACCAAAAATCTCCAACTGGAGGAAGGATCGAGCATATATTTGAAGGGTATATTTGGTCCAGCTGTTAAATGCCCTTTGGTAAACATTCCACTGGGTATCACTGTAGGAGAAAGTTCCAGTGTCACACATCAAGAGATTTTGTGTGCAGTTGCAGAATCTCTAGCAGAGGATGTGTTGCTTCCTCCGGAAGTATTCACCATGTTAGGGGGTCAGTTACATGACACAGGTGAGGTGGTAGAGAACTTACCTGAAGAAACCACAAACATCCCAGAGGTTAGGAGAAATGAAAAGTCTGTGAAGGTAAACACAGGGAAACTAGAAAGAAACACTAGTGTGGGAAGGAATCTCGATGAGAAAGAAAAGGTGGAATCAAGTGAAAGCCAAGAACCTCAGTCAGGAAGACTATGTACAGCGGATATTTTTAGAAGAGAGCAGGAGACTTGTGAATCTCTGGCAGGAGCATGGGAGAATGCTCAAAAAGGAAAGGGGAATTATTATACAGTGGATAACTTTCTCTTTCATAAGGACAAAATTCTTGGGGAAAGCGTGGGACAATTAGTTGTACCTAAGAGTCGAAGGGAGGAAGTCTTGCAGTTAGCACATTGCTCGGTGTTTAGTGGCCACATGGGGGTAAAGAAGACTGTGGAGAGAATTAGATACTCTTTCTATTGGGAAGGTCTGAGGTTAGACGTCCAGAAATTTTGCGAGGCGTGTAAAGAGTGCCAGTTGACTAGACCAATTAAAACTGTTGATAGGACACCAATCACCCCAGTAACGAGGCCAGATCTGCCCTTCCAAATTGTAAACATTGATGTGATAGGTCCGATTGATCCTCCCAGCTCTAAGGGGCATAAGTATATATTATGCTTAGTTGATCAGCATACCAGATGGGCAGAAGCAATACCCCTAACTAGCCTCTCTGCCAAGTCGACTTGTGAGGAGGTTATTACATTTTTTTCAAGAACGGGTATTCCAAATGTAATTGCATGTGACAATGGAACAAACTTTAAAGCAGATTTGACTCAAGAATTTGAGAGACGAATAGGGGCCAGTCCTAAGTTTTCGACCCCTGGGTATCCTCAATCTAATGGATTAGTTGAACGATTTAATGGTACTTTAAAAAGAATGTTGCATCATTTCATTAGAGAAGGTAGGGGGTGGCATTTGCAAATTCCGTATGTGTTGTGGGCCTATAGAGAAGTACCCAACTCAACAACTGGGGTGGCTCCATTTCAACTAATGTACGGCAGGACACCTCAAGGACCTTTGTCGATATTAAAATCATCATGGACAGGGAGACATGAAAATTTACAATTAGATGCAACTCCTGTTTATACATATTTACAAAATCTAAAGGCTAGGTTTGAGAAGGCAGCGGAGCAGGCAAAGCTCACAGCTGAAATTCAACAAGAGAGGACAGCACACTATCATAATTTAAGATCTACCGTAAAAACGTTTAAGGTGGGAGATAAGGTGATAGTCTTGATTCCCGATTCTAATAATAAGCTTTACGCTAGATGGCAGGGTCCTGCAAATATATTGGAACAGAAAAGTCCTCACTCTTTTGTAGTACGAATGCCCGATGGAACCAAAAGGCATGTTCATCAGAATAAGATTAGACTTTATGTAGTTAGATCTCAAGCAGTAAATGTTATCTTGGAGGGAGAAGAAGAGTTTGGCGAAATTGAATCTACACCTGTCAACAAGGGAGGAAAAACTTTTTCTGAATCTCTGGAAGGATTAGAAATGTCTAATTTAGATTCGGTCCAAAGGAGTAGACTTTTAGGGCTACTGAGGAAATACCAAACATTATTTACACGTCCAGTGCAACCAGCCCGAGTAGGTACACACAAGATCGAACTTATTCCTACTGCTATTAGGAAGAAACCCCACTGCTATGGAATACCTATGGCATATCGCAAAGCAGTAGATGGGCAGATACGTGAGTTACTAGAATTAGGATTAATTGAACCTTCTGAGTCAGAAATTGCTCATCCTATAGTTTGTCTGGTGAAAAAAGATGCTACAGTTAGAATGTGTATAGATTTTAGATCATTGAATGCTGTTACAGAAACTCCAACATTTCCCATGAAGGACATGCAGGAGTTGGTTTTTGTGGCGGGTACAGCTAACTGGCTGACAAACATCGACCTTCGAAATGGGTATTGGCAAATCCGAATGGATGAAAGGAGCAAACCCTTGACTGCACTTGCGACATCTAATGGAGTGTACCAGTGGCAACAATGCCTTTCGGTTTATCAGGAGCCTCGGGGACATTCCAGAGGGAAATGAATTGCGCTTTACAGAGTCATAGCGATTATGCTCAGGCATATATAGATGATGTGGTGATTTTCTCGAAAACATTTGAGGAACACTTGAAACACATTTCTCTGGTCCTGGACACCTTAGAAAAATTAGGATTTTCTGTACGTTTGGACAAATGTGCTTTTGCAGCTAAAAAAATCAAATATTTGGGGCATATAATTGGAGGAGGCAAGCATGGTCCTGATGAAGAGCCTGCTCGTGTGAAAAAAAACTGTCTATCTGAAAAGCGGAGAGAAAGCAAAATCTGGCTACGAGAAGAAGAAAACGTGCTTCATGCGAGAAAGACGGAGGCTCGTGTGAAACATTTTTGAATTTATTATTTTTGTATTCCAAAATTTGAAGTTTGATGTGTTACTATTAAAAACTGAAAGGTGAAATGTAATAGTTGTGCGTTTTTAATGTAATTGTGAAAAAAATACTTTGTGAAAAGAATGTCTATATATTTCAATAAAATATAGTTCATGTTATCGTTAAACCTGCATAAGTGTGCCAATTTTATTTCTGCGAATAGAGTCGACGAATAACATTCATAAGTGGATGAAAACGAACCCGAAGAGATAAATTGGTCAAGGATCATGACAGATATATTGCAGTCTAACTTGTTAGTACCTTTGGATTACACCCACATTACCTATAGTTAAATATTGGATGTTCACTGTACTTGAACCTCACCTTACCTGTCGATTGACAGCAGATATACGTGATGAAACTTAAATAGTATTTTATACTCAAAATAACTTTGATTATTTCGAGGAATGGTCCAAGCATATTATAATTTTCAGAATCCTTCTAATCCAACGAAAGGGGTACGCTTGAAACGTTCCAGGTACATTTCATGCGACTGTGGATTATTCACCTGCATTGTTAAAAATCGTTGGTATGTTCTTAATAAGCGTGCCAAGCCTTGAAAAAGCCCAAAGGAAATCTTTAATTATTATCATATTAACCGATTTTTCTTCCTTTTTATAACTTAAGTTTTTGAAATGTATGTAAATGCTATGTAAAGAATATTCCTTGCATACGGAATATTCCTGACGTACGATAGCAGACCAGATATTTGGGTACTATGATACTTCTAACAGACAGAAGTTTCTGTGAGCAGTTATGGGTGTATTGGTTTCTTTCCATGAGCTGATCATGTAATTATGCTTTTACGATACTTTGTAATAGGATACAAGCACGATAGCAAGCACTTGTTTAATATATTTTAACTACAGGCTTGTAACTATGCAATTACAGCAGGGATAATCAATTCTGGAGTAATTCAGATTTAAAGTTGCTACAAATTCAAATGTTTACCTAATGAAATCCTTTCATTTGTGCGTTGTGCATAAAGTGAAACATGATAGTATTGCTCTCAATAAAACTGTATACTTCTCAAAATGAAAAATATACGACCTAATTAGTCTGCAGATTTTAAAGTAAATATTTTAGCAACGCTAGCTAAAATTGTGTTCAAATGTCGGAAAAAGATCTGGTGATTCAGTCGTGTAATAATTTATTATGCCATTTAGCGCTGGTCAACAAAAAGTTGTCATTCTTAAGCTATGCGTTCTTACTTAAATGCACTTCTTATTTCTGAACAAAATTTTACGGATGTCTTCAAGGAATTATGGCCTCAGACAAAACTAATTGTTTGCTAGCGGAAAAAAAACAAAGAGGAAAGAAGAAACAGATTTTAGAATAGGACGTAGCATCATTCCAGCTAGTCTGTACGGATAATGTTCAAATACATGAAGTGTAGATCCGAATTATTTACACTCACTGCTTCACTTCTAAGATTTATTTTATTTTTCACTCCATAAGAAATCCATCAGAAAGTGTGAAGTAAATAAAGAGCGAAAATCAAAGTTTAGGAGAGAGAGAAGCCAGGAATCACAGAACAGAGGAGTTAAGTCGTTTAGCTTTAAACTTACATTTTGATAAGCAAATAATTTGAATTACTGTTGTATGTCTAGCCCTAATAAGCGTAATTTCATCTTGTTTATTGCTTTTATATGTGTAGTTAGAAGCTGAAATGCAAATACATCATCTGGTTGCTTTTACATAGTTTGAAAAATAAAGAAATGGTGATAACTTCTTAGAGGCAGTTAGATAAGTGTGTTTATGAGATTAAGCCAAAGAGAATTTAAACTTATAAGCACAATATTAACACTAGAAGCGCCAGAGCAGTCATTTTGACTGCTTTCGTCATTTCACTATGGATTCCTAAAAAACACTTTATCTTAAAAAGGCGCAAATTTTTTGATTTTCCTAAAAAACTTCGAAAATTATTGGTATCAAATATGAATTGAATAAAATTAAAATTAACGAAGATATTA
Source organism: Stegodyphus mimosarum (assembly GCA_000611955.2). Classification (NCBI taxonomy): domain Eukaryota; kingdom Metazoa; phylum Arthropoda; class Arachnida; order Araneae; family Eresidae; genus Stegodyphus; species Stegodyphus mimosarum. Next base: position 258,164 of record KK120830.1, read on the forward strand.
TTAGTTATACCTAAAAGCGGCATGAGCAGTCATATTGACTGTTAAGTAATACCAAAAAGTGCATGGAAGTAAAGGCGATTTTGAGATGAAGAAAGTTCGACCATATATTTAGAAGAGCTCGATGCTTTTACTGCTATTACGTATGCAAGAGGAACATCTGGTTGCAATTATATGGATTTTGATATTTTTGTGGAATAGTGCATAGGGTCCTCCTTTTTTTCGAGAAACAATGTCTCGCAATCGTTTTCAAAAGCCAGGTGTAAGTTTATACAGTATATGCCGAATAAACCAGCCAAATTCGGTATCAAATTTTGGATGCTAGTCGATGTAGACTCGAAGTTTATGTGCAATGCTTTTCCAGATCTTGGAACAGATACATCGAGAAGTGAAATCGAAAGTCTTCCTGAAAATATAGTAATGGGTCTTCTAAGTTGATATCTGAATTCAGGTAGAAATTTGACTGCGGCCAATTATTTTTCCTAACAATCATTAGTTAAAAGACTTATAATGAAAAACACAAGTTTTGTGCCCACAGCAAGAAGACAACGAAAAGAAATTCCGCATGAAGTAGGGAAATCAGAAAGCCGGCTATTTGATACAGTTTTATAAAGAATGGTGAAACTACACTGACGATCTATCTTCGAAAAAAGAATTAAAATGTCCTACTACTATGTACCTTACATCAGAGTGTAAATGTGGACTAAGAAAATAAGAAGCATTTCCAGAAGAGTGTGGTCCAAAGAATCCAGAGAGTCCAAAACCAAATGTGGAATTGATATCCTTGACGAGTTGACGCGTAAGTATTCTGTTCGGGCTGCTTCAAGTAGATGGCCTGTATTCGCTTTCTATAATATTCTGGATTTAGCAGGAACGAATACCTACGTTATATACCATAAATTGAGGGATAAAAATATTCCAAGGCAGAGTTTCCTATTTCAATTGGCAGAGGAGGTGAGAGAGCTTCGTATAACAGAAGAAAAAGTAGAAGATTGCCCCAGGAAATTTCCAAATCTAGCGAGAGACTTTCGAAGAAAAGACGTCAGTGCCAGATTTCTGCAGCTAAACAAGTGATATGTGTAAAAAATGCTCATTATGTTTGGGGAAAATACACTTCTACTATCGAAAAAGGTGTGTTGTGCAAAAATTGCGAAAAGCTATAAATGCGTTTTATTAAGGTTAAGTTGAAATTTATAATAAAATACCTATTTTTTATGAAAAACATTGCTCTTTAAAGAAGATATTAAACAACTATAATTAATATTATTAAAAGCATTAAAAGGCACTTGCATTTTAATATATACATTTAATTCACTGAGCCGTCAATTTGACTGGCGTTGGCGCTTCTAGGTAGGGAGGAAGCTCGGCGTTTCTAGTGTTAAATAAGTATCACTTAGTAAACTTGGCTTTCTGTCCTATACAAAAGTAAGAAATCGATGATAATAAGTTAAGTTCTGGGTTATAAGTGTTTACTCCTAATAAAATATAAGGCATCCTGACTAGAAATATAATAAACGAAAGCATATATTTTATGTAAACATTTAGGGTCATAAAGCCGTTACTTGCTTAGCCACAGCAAAATGGTACACAAATTCCTTTTAGGTGTCTGTCAGTAAAACGAAAATTTCTCGATATTTTTTCAATATTTGAAAATTTTGAGCAGTTACATGAAAAAAAAATTACAATTGTTATAAAAACTCTTAGCAATTAAATGAAACTGTTTTTTCAATACGGGCCTCTGGATAACTTCTATTTTCTGGTTACTATTAAACCAAGAATTTTAAAACTGTGTGCTTTTAAAATAATAAGTGCTGTCCCATATTTAGAAAAAGTCGGAAATTTGTTCTAAATTTACACCGCAGCTAATTACACATTACGTGAAGTAAAATGGTATTTCAAAGCCCTGAGTTTCGTGTAATTTCAGTGATGTAAATATCGCAGTTCCTTTTGATACAAATTTTATGGTATATTTAATTTCTGTTTTGTCATGAATTATCATGTATGGTTTCCTAAGAATTTCTTTAACTTTTCTCGTTATTTTGGTAACAGTTTCCAAGACTTCTTAGATTTTAGTTAATGAAGATGTGAGAGAGAAGCTAAGTCTTTGAAGGAACGTCAGCGAAGATTATAATGCGAATAAAAGAGACTGTGATTAAAAGACACACTTAAGCAGGATCAATGCAACCGAGAAAAATATTTCTTCGTTATTTATATCCGCAAATTTATCTAACTGAAATGCGTACTTTGGCGACAACATTAATTTTCCTTAAAAGGAAACCAGTGTCCCATCGATTAGCACAGCTTATAGAGACGTGAGCCTGGTTAAATCTGGAATGCTCATCTGCATCTTTACAATTCAGAACCATGAAAGCAAACTGCTCCGAAGGATAAGTTTAAATATTAGTTACTCTGAATTATTAACTAAGTAACTCTTTTAGTTACTCTATCTAAGTTCTACATAATAGTGTGTAGAATATTTTCTATTAAATTTTACTATCCTAAATTATTCATCTTTTGCAAGTCTGTATTAATGCTCTTTAGATAATCTAGTTTTTCACTACTATTACCCGGATTTACGTATTTTAAACAAAGAGTGCCTTTTAATTTGCAACGAATAAAATATTTTTATTATTTGGATTTTAATTTTTTATATTATTTTTTATTTCTTTTGTAAACTTTAATCAATGTTATACCTGAATGATTCTTCCTAGAGTAATCAAAACTTGTTTTATAAAATCCAGCTGCAAGAAAAAAATGAAAAGATTTGTATTATTAATTATAGGATTTAGTTCCTTTATTTATTCTGATT
>KK120831.1:0-22711 GCA_000611955.2 Stegodyphus mimosarum
GCAAATCTAATTACAATTCTAAATAAATAGCCAAATAAATGTGAAATTCGTAACAATACTTATAGTTTGTAATTTTAAAATAAGCATTTGGAGGTAATAACGATTCTCTCCTCAGTTAGGATTATAATATGTGTCGTGAGAATGGTACAGAAGGATCAGATTTAACCAAATTAGAGGACTCGATCATTTTCCGCAACAATCACCATATTTGCGAGGCAAGGCAAAAGAAGAAGGATGTCCTTCAAATGCCCAAACTAACGCAACGATGTACATAAATGATGGCAATACCTATATATATAAAAGATGTGGGCTGTAAAATCTTTAAGTACCTACATTCGTTAACGGAATACATAATTTTAAATTTGTGCTGTACTAAGAGATTTCTTTTAAATTGAGCAAATTAACCAAAGCATCAGAAATCAAGTAAATTATTAAAATATTTTGCCTTAAATCTTAAACGACTTTTTCTGTTCTTTGAGCAATAGTAATTTTTTGCTATTCAAGGTTGTGGAAGGAATAAATGGCCAAATCTCCTACTATAAAAAAACTAACATATTGTTTTGTAAGCATAGATTTATACTTATACTTTTGTGTGACTAGATAAATACCGTTACAAATTTTGTATATATGTAAATAATTCTAGTGAAATTGTAGTATCTTTTGTATAATTTAACATGGAAAGTCTGAAGAGACGATGCTCTGCAGGAAAAATAAGATTACAGAGGCAACTAAGCCTACTTAACATTGAGGTAAACAGCTATCTCGCTAGATAGGCGAGATATCGCCAAATTGGCGGTGGTTTTGGCGACGTTTTTCTAAATTTTGGCGAAAAATCGCCAAAAGTATTTATACATGGCGATCATTTGGCGACATTTGGGTCCGGTCCCTGTATAACTGTAACTGAATACCTGTAATTGATGGAACATACTTGAGATTTCTCGGCGGCCGGGGGAAAAGTACTACAGCCCGTATAGAACGTCAGTTCTAATTTTTTTTTTTTAAAGTTCAGAGTATTGAGAGACCTCAGTGTGAACTTTGCGCTTTGCATTGCGTTCTGTATAACGTCCTTAGTAGTTTAAAGTGATAATTACTTATTGAGCTCTATCATACTAAGAAGACCTATACGAGTACTTTTGTGTTCTAGAATTGTAAAGTGTTTCTTTTATGAAAATAAATTCTATCAAGCTGCAAGGTATATTTTAATTTTGTAACAGTCATTTTAATTTAATGCATCTTTCATAGCTCATCTAATTTCAACTTACAACTGCCTACCAGAATGAGTTTTTAGAATCCCGTTAAATGCAAATGAGGAGGAGAATAGTATTTAAGTCAAGTTCAACTGACTTCGGCAGAGAGAGTGAGGATTCCTGAGTAGCGCGCGTTTGCCTTTGGGCTACGTCTTTCTAAACTGTTGTTACGCTCGGCCGCATTATTACGTGCCTTTCAATAGTTCGCTGGCTAATTTAATATTACGGGGCAATTACTTTAGAATTGTGTTAGTTTCGGCTAAATCTTAGTTAATCATTAGTTAGTTCTTATTTCTTACATTTTGAGTTTAAGCCCAAATGGAGGCCTTTGTTGTACGCCCAAATAAAGGAGCCGACTGTTAATCTTATTTCGAGTGAATAAAAGGTAATTAATCCTTTTTGAGTTTCGCTTTCTGTTCTTTGAACCAAGCGGTTATTTGCTTAGCAGTTCACTAGGTTCCTCGACACTTAATTTGACAGAATAAAAGGGAAGAACTCTATAAAGCTATCATCGGTTCTATTTGCATTCAATCCGTTACGAATCCGTATGAACGCAGCAATACTTTTGTATGAAGTAAGTAAAATAAGTTTGTAATGTAATCAAAAGTAACATAGGTATCGAAAATGATGTATGCAAAGAAAAGCCACTTCAAACTTTTATGAAGTCAAGCCTGAGCACGGAATATCTCCCTAAACCAGTAGAGGCATAAGTCGAACATTTTTTCCACCCTAGTTAGTTTGGACAAATAAGGTTGTTCTGATTTTATTATTCTATTTGGAAGCTATATTTTATTTCATTAAATATAAGTGGGCAGAGTTATATAAAGTTTACATTTATTTCTAGATTAAAATGCATGAAAGCCATAATCCTTGGAAAAACACTTATTCTCTTACATAGTTTAATAAAAGTACGCTGTATACCAAAGATCCTTCTACCTCCGATTTTAAGTCTTTTGAAATGTACTCAAGTCTTTACCTACATTATTTCCGCGTGACTCAGTTCCATTCGCACGTTTTCACGTTCAAACTCGCCCACCCAGCGCTTCTTTTAATTAACATTCGGTTTTAGACAGCGTCAAAAGAACATGCTTACTTCCAAAAACAAGAATTTCATTAAATAATGTCAGTGAATAACAATAATAAAATTAATAAAAGTTCAGTTTTTTTTTCTTTCTCCAAGTAAAATTATACTTGTGCCTTATTGAATCAGCCAGCCTCTGAAGTAATGTCATGCTGCCACTTTCTTACAACTCCAACTGAGATGAATAATCCTCTGTTCCGTAGCATTATTCCTATGTGTAGCAACATTATGTTGATAAGTCCGTGGAATAAATAGAAAAACGTTTCAGAAATGGCAGTTGACGATTCTACAGCATTTTCGTATGCTTTGTATACATGTCGAACAACTAATACTGTCTGAAAAGTTTTCACAGTGAAAACGAATTCATAAAGTAGGAAGATCTTTTTCTTAGAATAGAGAGTGGAAGAAAATTCCCTTATACCTCTTTTCGCACACCTTGTATATCAGAGAAGATGTCCACCAAACATACATGGCACAAAGTGCACTTCGTTCATAGTTTCGCAGTTTTCACACGGTATTCGTAATTCCGAGAGTGGCTGGAGCTGAGTACATTAAAATACTGTCGAATCATCTTTTATAATTTCGGAGGCATATTTCAGACGGTGTCCGCAGATAACATCGCGGCAAAAACATCGCGGAGAAAACAACGCGAGGCGAAAATGATTTGTAGGTACTTTATTTTTTACCACGATATTTTCGGTGACGATATTTTTAAACTGCGAAGTTTTTGAACAGCTTTATTTTCGACGACGATATTTTGTATCACAATGTTTTAGAACTGCGATGTTTTTTCTCTGCTTTATTTTCTACCACGATGTTTTATACCACGACGTTTTAGCCTTGCGTTGTTTTTCCCGTAACGTTTTCGTCCGCGATGTTTTCGGCTGTAACTATTTCAGACATCAGTCATCTGTTAGCAGCAGAATACCACCACAGAGAGGAGTAAAGCCACGGAGCACTGGTTCAGCCAAGTTGGATCGAACTGTTCTTGAGACGACTTGCTCATCAGATTGAAATCCTATGAAAGATATATGACAAATTCTAGTGCACCCTGCCGTCGTCATTTAAAAACAACACGAGCTGGCAGAGGAATCAAGACTTTTTTTGGGGGTCGGGGGCGGTTGCGTGATGGCATAATCTCGAGCTAACTTTGTCAAATGGTTGCAACAGTTTCTACTACTCTTTGAAACTAGGTTAAATTGTAAAATAAAAGCCATGGATATGGGTCCCCCAAATACGAATTATATTAGGTCATAAACGTAATTTCAATTAACAACAGACGTCATAATATAGAAATAGCATGCATAAGAATTATTACATTCTCAATTCTTTTAAAATTCTGCTTGTAAAATTTTATCTAAAATCTGCCGTTGTTAGCAGCCGCAAGATCTTATTTTAAAACATATATGACTAAGAATTTTATAATAGCGTAATAATAATTTTTTTAAACTTTTAAGTACATTTAATTAAAATTTACAGATACAGTTTTAAAAGATTTTTATATATTTTATTTTATACTTTTTAGTCTACAGAATGTAGAAAAGTAATAAATAAAAAAAATCCGTGCCTCTGATAATCGAAATTTTTTTTATCTAATATGACGTAAGATAAAATTTAATATCTATTTAATTTAGAGATCCATCCTCTTCATCTATTAAATTCATGGAGCTGAGCTGCTAAAAATGAAAGATCATACCTTCTGATTAAAAATCATCATTGTTAGTAATTCGCATAATAGCTAGAAAATCGAAAGACTTTTGGAAAAGACCAAAAATGTTTTAATATATGAAAAAATTTCAAAGAAATCCTCACTGAAAGAGAGACAATAATTCATTTCAGGTTTTGATTAAAAAAAACAACAGAGAATCCAAATTAAATGAAACTGTATAAGAAGTAAGATTTATTTAAACTGAGCTTCTAGTATACTGATAAACTCAAAATATTGCATGATTCATTTTGTTGAGATATTCATTCTGTTGCGATAAGGTGAGATCGAAAATGCGATTCCTTGATGTTTTACTATTAAACAAATGCTTGTAGAAACTTACCCCATCCAATGATGTAAAACGTAATGAGATTTTTCTGTTCTGCAAAAGCCGCTGAGATTAGTTTGTGCAAGTAGAAACCTTCGCAGAACATCCACATGTAGTTAGTCATTCGGAAATACCTCGACAAAATAACTAAGAATTTACATCCATAAAAACAGGTGAATCAAAATTATGATTTAAATCAGCAATAGTTCATAATTCCTCTTTTTTGTCCGGATATTTCCACTCTCTGGTCTTGAAACAGTAAAAGCTTTTTCTAGAGTGCATCATTTCTAGGTCAGTCCATACATATGACTTAACAACGCTCATTACGTTGTAAGGTTTATTCTAATTCTATAACCGTTATTTTAAGTTTATGCATCATTCCCATCCCTTCTAGCTTCAGCTTACAATTTCCTACCAGCATGTATTTTCTGAAACGCGGTTAACGCAAATGAGTAAGAATAGTATTTAAGACTAACTTCGTTAGACAGTCCAATTTCCTGACTAGCGCGCGTTTGCCTTTGACTACGTCTCTCTCTAAGCTAATGATACGCTCTGCCGTACTTTAGGCCCTTGAACGGCTTTGCCGACTTAATTAAGATTTAGGGGCCAACTACTTAGAATCTTGATAGCTTCTGCTATATCTTTCAGTTTAGTTTATATATATATATCGTTAGCTGCACCTATAAAGCTACAGTGAAAACTCTAGGCAGCCACTTTTCGTCTTGGATTTACTATCCGAAAAGAAAGTATCAGCTTTCAGATTTAAAATTGCATTTTAAAAAGAACTTGGCTTTGATGAGCACTCAGTCATAGGCGATTTCAGTTAACTTTGCCATTCACAGCTTAAATTCAATATCTTTGAATTTACATACTGTGATTAAAATCTTTCGCGTCTAAGCTTTCAGGATGTTTTTTTTTAATCTCAAAATTCATATCGCAATGGAACTTCTTTTTACATGATTCTTCACACTTTAAGTTTCCAAAATATTCCTCCCCAAGAAATTAATTAAAATTTTCATTACTAGGCAGACATATATGCTGAGGCACTATTTCCCTCAACGCGTATTATACATTTATGTCTGTGACGTTGATTCTTAATATGATTATCATATTTTTTTGAAGAGTGATTTATGTTATTTTATATATATTCTTTAAAACTTTCGACATTTCAGTACCATTGAGTGCTGTATTGTTGTAAAAATAAATAACTTTAGAGTTAACTCAGATATATTTATTAGAGTGGATAAACGTTTTTAATTACACAAACATATTTCCGAAAACTAAGAGAGAATTTACACAAGATAGGAATATTATTCCTCAATTTCAACTTAAATGCTGTGCTAAAAATATAAAGATTATTTATCTTTTAAATAGGAGTTCAGTAAGGTTAGATACTTTAAATTAGCTCGAATATAACTGCAAAAATAGCAATCTAAACTGAAAAGCAGATTTATTTCAATTAATAAGCAGCAATTATTTTAACTTTTCCTACGATCAAAAACTTCAGAAACTGCTTAATAAATGAAGTTTTGATTCCATATAATATATTATTAACATTAATTAAAAATGGTCATAAAATCAGTAGTTCTCTTGCATGTATATATAGAGCAGAAAAATAGTAATATAGAAACATTGCTATTAATATTAGATTTAAAACATTAGGTATATATTTATACAAATATAAGCCTGTGCTAACTACATTTTATTTCTTTTTGAGTAAAAATCTGGCATATATGCATATTTGAATTTCAAAGAAATATTCATGTGTTACACATATTAGCTACTCGTTAAATTTTCATGTGTAATACATTATATTCAGCTCTACATTTCAGTTAAGTTCATCCTAATTAGACCATATTATACGATATGTAACTGAGAGCTATCCAAAATGCAAAACACAAAGAAAACATCCAATAGTCGTGAAACCTGCACTACACCATGAGTAGACTTCGACTGGACATGCATGTGTAGCAGCACGTAAGCAAATCATCTGCACTAGCAACTCTACCTAGAAACGCTATAAAAAGGGAGAACAGTAGGCTGCTTAAGTACTGTAATTACGTATTTTTCTATTATGCCTTTGCACTGGAATTTTCAGTACGTTTCACAAGGGGAAAAAGGGCAGTTATGCGAGCAAGTTTTTAAGCTTGACTAAGAAATAATTGTGGCTTACAGAATTTGAGAATTTGTTATCCTTCCGAGAAATCGATGCTTGTTTTGGGCTAAATCAAGACGCAACGATGCAAATAAACAATTAGTAAGAGTAAGAGGGATGGATAAACCAACGAGAAAAATTGGACTAGTTTTGTCACATCACCAAACGAAAGGTTAGGGATATCGTACTAGTGGACATGACGAATTACATAGTAATATGAAAAAAATTCGTTTAAGTTCAACATAAAAATTAGGGTTTTGGTTTTTGCAGAACAACTTCTGTCGGCTCGTACAACTCAATGTTGTCCGTAGAGAAGAAAAGTCTTTGCGAGGTGTCTATTGTTGCGATTACCATTGCCTCTACATTACAGTCTAGGCGGCTACAACGGTGCGTTGAACACCAAACGTGCAAATGGCATGACACTGATTATTCAGATGAATTTACATTCTGCCCTAGTGTACTAAGATGGTCATATGGCGGCACCGCAGTGATAGATATCACAACCCTTGCATTATGCATCACCATACCGTTCCATCATCTTGGAGTTACGGTTTGTGCTACTATTGGATTTAATTTCTGTACTCACCTAATACGCACAGTAAATTCACTTAACAAATACATCTCCGAAGTTTTCGAACCTCTTGTGCTCCTTTAGCTTCAAACCCTTTCTGCAACAAAGTTTCACTAGAACACTGAACGATAGCACCCAGCATGCAGCATTCAACAACTCTTCATTATCCGCCAGGACACACAACTACTTTCGCCTACTTCTCCCAATATGTTGCCAATCGAAAACACATCTGATCGATAATTGGAAAAACAGTAAATAATTGGAAAATTAGTAAATATATTCGCATCGGCGCCATAGTATGGACTCATGGACTGACAAACTTTGAGCATACATTCGAAGGCTCGTTCTTTCAATTCCGAGGCGTATTACAGCAGTTATTGCCAACATGCATTGATTTTCTTTTATTCAGCAAGTCGAGCTGTAATTCTAATCAATTAGCTTCTGTAAACTACTGGTCATCCAAAATGCAACACCATGAAGAAAACCTTCAAACAGCATGAAACTTGCATCATATGTATACTGCGATGGAATATGCAAATGATTACGATTTCAGCGCACGCGCACTTCATGGGTGACTGCAGCGTCAAAAATACTGAAAATGAAAAAACTGCAGCTACAAATCCGTATATAAAGGGAGAAAAGACTGCCGTTTTAAATAATGTGAATTGTCTTCTTGTGAGATTTTTTTCTGTATGCAGCTTCAGTATGCCTTGTAGAAAAACAGCATCATTTGAGTACGTTTCTGAGTTCAACCAAGGCAGAATCGTTGTATACAGAGATTACGGATTATCCTTCCGAGAAATCGGGCATCATGTCAAACGTATGCAAGCAACACAGGCATTTGCGTTTCCAGCGGTGTGCTAAACTGCGGAGATGGACATCCGAATGGCAACACATTGCGTTTTCGGAAGAATCACGCTTCTGCCTGCAGTACAATGACGGAGTGGTAACACCGTGGAGAAAGGCTGCTGTACTCTTGTGTTATGCATCGTCATACTGGTTCTGCACCCGGTGTTATGATGTGGGGTGGCAGTGGATTCTCTTCCTGAACCTCGTAATATGAATTATCGGTGCACTTACCAGCCAACACTATATCTCTGAGGTTTTGCAGCCTGTTTTCCTTCTTTACCTTCAGGGCTTGCCTGCGGCCACATGTCAACAGAACAATGCGCGATCACACGTCGAGAGCAATGTTCAAACTTTCCGTTTACCCCACAATATTGCATCATTACCCTAACCTGCCTGTTCTCCAGCTCTACCAGCCATAAAATATGTCTGGTGAATGATTCAAAAATGCCTAACCGGCCATGCCGCACCAGCGGGTACGCCAGACGATGGTTTGGTTTATTTGATTATAGCAAGGCACTTGAAGGCTATCTGCCTAAGGAGAGGGATGCCTTACTGGAGATTTTCTGAGGAAAAATGGTTCATATACATGTTACACATGGGTTAAACCCGGAAAACGCCCATGGCAGTCGGTTTGTCCAATCGGACCTTTGCCCGAACAACAGACCGAACTATCAGTGGGCCACGCCAGATAAACTTTGGCTACATATACTAGAGACAGCATAGGTTGCCTTTACCCAACAACACATCCAAAGCTCCCCACCAACAGATCCAAGGCTTTCATTCAGTGATGCGGCTTGTAGCGCCGGATATTGAGAAACGGGCCAGCAACACTCATTATTGATTTTCTTGTCTACCTTTCAGTGCTTACCAAAAACTTTCATTCAGTCCTGCGGCTTGTAGCAGCGGATATTGAGAAACGGGCCAGCAACACTCATTATTGATTTTCTTGTCTACCTTACCTCAAAGAAGGCTGTATTCCAAATCAATTAGCATTGATACTATGTGTAATCTCTGGAATAAATTTGGCTTGGATATCTCATGTCCCTCTTCGTGCATCATTTTCGATGGTCAGCAGCCCTTTTTACATTATTCTGTACATTAACTATGGCTTTGACATTTCTTGGTCTTTATGATACTGCATTTTGGATGTTTACCAGTGCACATAATTCATGTAAGATTTGAACTTACACATTGAGTTTAATATTAACACCATCAATATCTTATAAACATAATTATAATTTAACCTTATAATAAAAGAATAACCAAAGATGGAATGCTTTGGAATCCTGCATTTGATCAAACACTTTAGGGTAACAACAACTGGAATAAAATGATTTAATTTAATTAAGGCTATATGTTTGTTTAAATCATCATAAAGATAAAAATTACTCAAATTAAGTTTTGATCTAAGTTTGCTTAAAATACTCACCTGATTTCTGTTTAATACGCCATTGTAAATGTCAGTCCTTTTAAACTCATCTAACATGACGATTGACTTGAAAAGAATCATCATAAAGCCGTTTAAAAGTAGAGATAAAAACAAATTCCTGTGCATCATAATGCGATGCACTTGCAATTGCCTAAAACAGGAAGCAAAAATAAATATATAGCAAAACGTTTTTTTAAACCAAACTAGAAACAACAAAACATACTTATCTTATTATACACATCGGGGTAGATGTTAGCAATGCACTTCTGGGATAATGCCTTTCATAAAAGAAAAAGAAAAAAAAAACAAGCTCCCAGAACAGCTATATGAATTATCCTGAAACAAAAGTGAATTCGACGCATTCTGCAACTCTGTACTGTTGCCTCACGTTGGGCGCCATTAATTTTAAATAACTTTTTATTAACACCTAACATTCACATACAGAAAAGGACAAACAGAACCTGGAATTACGTAAAATAATTAAAGTTTTGTTTTAGAAAGTGAGTTCAAACAATATAACAGTTTTTTAAGTCTGTGGCTCGTCGAACTGATTATTTTCCCCATATAGTCGGTAGAGGGCGTTGCTGACGATATTCATTCGTCACAAATGTATATTTTGCTTTTTGAAAAGATCCGTGATTTGACAAGATAATTACTTTCCTATTTCAGTTTGATAATCATGAATGATAAAATCAGATTGTTATACGACGTAATAGCAAAATTTGTCTCTTAAAGATAAATTTATTGATTTGTTTTTATTCTTTGGGTTAGTCTAACATCTTACGTAAATAATAAATTGAAGTAAAAAAAATTAGATTGCTAAAATAAATAAATAAATAAATATATAAAATCGGAAAGCTTTCAGATTTTACATTACGCTCAAAGGGAGTTTTTTTAACGTTTTGTGGGTGTACAGCCAGTTTAAAAAAAAGAAAGTTTGGTTGCTATGGAGTGGCAACGGAGAGAAAGAGGTTCTCAGCGAAGAAGCAAGTTGTGTTCGGGACTGATATTTTTTTTTGGTCGGATTTTTTTTTTCTGTTTGGTTCCACTGTGCTGGAAAATGATTTTCAATGATTTTTTTTACTCGACCTTGTATATTTCCAACTTTATAGTTGTTTTCAAATAGAATATTTCAATAAATGCAGATAAATGGAAAAGAATTATTACTGGCGCAGTCGACAGGATCGAACCATCATAAAGCAGGTGAGAGCTCTACTTATTTTGTAAATGCATGCTCCCACGTATTTAAGCGATAATAATTATTTGGGCGAAAATTAGTTCAGAATTACTAGAATGGAATTATTGCTTTCCGTCATGGAATATTAGTTTCGGTTACTTGCCAAAGTAATAAATACGTCAGTATTTGAAAGTAATTTCGTTTTACTTGTCAAAGTAAGGAATACGCCAGTGTTCTAAGTACTTTCGTTTTACTCGTCAGAGTAAGTGAATAACATATTCTAAATAAAGTTATTGTGAAGTTGATTCTGTTTCGATTTTCGTCCCAGATAATTGGAAAATTATTCTAATATAATTGAATTTATTATGCATTATATGTGAAAATAAAAGTACCTTAATAAACTTTGATTTCGATATTCTAACGCACGCCAGTGCATAATTTTATATTCTGTTTACGAATGGTAAATATTGTGTTGAACATATATTTATATGAGCTAAATAATTGAAAATTATTCTGGTATAATTGAATTTATTGTGCATTATATGTGAAAATAAAAGTACCGTATTAAACTTTTGATTTCGATATTCTAACGTACGCCAGTGCATAATTGTATATTCTGTTTACGAATGGTAAAATACTGTGTAGAATATATATTTATATGAGCTAAATTACTATTTGAATCAAACAAAATAAAAATAATAACATTCATAAAAAAGGGGTTGCTTTATCTAAAAGTAAGAGTCAACTGATTGAATAACGTCAGTTAACGGTATTTGGCATCAAGCCAGCTGTTTTAAAGTCGCACATAACGATTTTTTTTTTTTTTTGTTGTTTGCTCTCCAATGAAAGAGACAGCTGCAATAATTTATTGATTGTTCTTTTTGAAGAAAATGCTTTTTATTGTAAACGAAAGTTACGAGATATAAATACTCGTGGGGAAAAAAAAATATCTATGTGTTATGAAACTGTGGTTGCTTATTTTATTTTGATTATTTGTGATATCTTATTTTGTATTGCTGAATTGGTTTTTCGCATAAACGATTCACTATTTAAAGTGTATTTAAAGGAAGATATTATCAATTTAAAAATTTAGTGAAATTAAATAATTTAGTTATAAGAAACCTCAATTAGAAAGTTTACTAAGTTACTTTAACTAAAGTTAGGGGTAAATTTAAGGAAGTATTAATAAGAAATTAGGTTTTCTTTATTAAATTTCTGTTAAAGAGTGAGGTTTATTCAAAATCAAACCATGGCTTTTATGGGACGTGGAAAAAAGGAGGATTTGTTAGTGTTAGCTTCTGAATTAGAGATTCAAGTGGATCCAAGTATGAAAATTTTAGCAATAAGAAATAAAATAGTTCAAAGTGAGACATACGATGAAGAATTTACTAAAGAAATATTTTTCACGATTGTTGAAGAGAGGAAAAGAAAAGAAGAAATAGAAGAATTGCGCAGGAAAGAACAGGTTGAGGAACAGAGAAGGAAAGAAGAAATAGAAGAAAAGCGGAGAAAGGAAGAATTAGAAGCACAGCAGAAAAGAGAGCAAATGGAATTTGAATTGAGAAAACTCGAAATTGAATCTCGTACTCGTCTAACACAAACTACACCGACAAATGAGATTGGACAACGCAATTTCGATTTAATTAAGCTTATTCCTAAATTCAAGTTAAAAGACGACGATATCATGATTTATTTATCCTTATTTGAAAGACAAGCTAAAAGAGCAAAGATTGATCCTAAAGACTGGGTATCATGTTTATTGACTTTAATGCCATTTGAAATTATTCAACTAATTGGTAAAGAATCTGAAGAAAAATTTGAGGATTATGAGTACATTAGGGCCATTTTATTGAAGAGGTTTAAATTAAATCCTGAGAGCTTTAGGAAAAAGTTTGTGATGCACCAAAAGAACACTGAAAAATCCTGGAAAGATTTTTGCTACGACATTACAAGTTATTTTGAAGAATGGATCAGTGGGCTTGAAATCACAGACTTTGCCGGTTTGAAAGACCTCATTATCACAGACCAAATTAAGAAAAGAGTGCCTCATGAAGTAAGGGACCATTTTCTTGACGATTGGTTGAAGTTCGTTTCCCCGACCAAATTAGCAGATAAACTTGACGAATACGACAGTGTTCGTAATACTTCAAAAAAGACTGGGGGCAGCCCATCGAAAGACAAAACTCATGAAAAGTGGCGACCTCATTCACCACTTCCAGAAAGGACTTCCAAAAACAAATCGTTCTCCGTTCAGAACACGCCAAGAGTAAACCCTTCCCGTAAGAATGACGAGCCACAAAAACAAATTTCCAAATTGACTTGCTATAATTGTGGGAAAGAGGGTCATACGTCTAAATTCTGCACCAAAAATCGGCTACCAAAAAATACTCCTGCAACAGCGCAAGGCAATTTAATCCAAACACAGACAGCTCTCGCAGAAAAGGAAAAACTGGAAGTACTAACTGCCAAGATATCTATCCCCGTCTCAAAATCCGTGGACGTATCTAGCAACATAGATGATTTGAAACTTGTCAAGGTTAAATGCGGAGATGTTATTCTAAATGGAATCGTAGACACGGGAGCACAAATTTCAGTAGTCCGTGAGAACCTGGTCGATGGCATACCTTGCGAAGGCGAAAGTAAAATAGAGATATCTTCTGCTTTTGGTGAGAATGAAATTACTCCTTTGAAAATTTTCCAGATGAAAATTGACGATGATCTTCATGGTAGAGTGTCCATTACCTGTGCTGTTTCGAGAAAGCTAGTTACCGACTTGTTACTGAGTTCTTCAGCTTATGAAACGCTCTGCGAAAATATTGAACTGTGTCACAGCAACCGTCAGTGGGTTACATCTTCCTCGGAATGTGAAGAATCAGATGACGGACCCTCACCAACTGAAGACATTATTTCAAATTTAGCTGTTGTCAATCAGATTTCCAAAGGAGACATAGAAACTGTGGAAACAGAAAGCAAAACAAGACTAGAATTTAGAACACTTCAAGAACAAGACGAGACTTTGAAAAAGTGTTTTGAATGGGCAAATAAGAATGAGAATTCATATGCTTTTGACAATGGCGTATTATTTCACTCTGAATATATCTGTGGTGAAAACATAAAGCAAGTTGTGTTGCCTTTAGAAAAAAGAAAAGAAGTTCTGAGAATCGCACATGAGATCCCTCTTGCTGGACACCTCGGTGAGAAAAAGACAATTCAACGAATCAAGTACTCATTCTTTTGGCCTACTATTAAGCAAGATGTTAAAAAATTCTGTGAAAGTTGTAAAGAATGCCAGTTGAGAAGGACAATTACATATAAAGATAGAATTCCAATTCAACCTATCGTTAGACCAGAAACACCCTTCGAAGTATGGAGCGTGGATTGTATCGGACCATTAGAACCTCCATCCGGAAGAGGCCATCGGTTTGTAATATGTGCGGTCGACCTATGCACCAGATGGGCGGAAGCCACTCCCGTTAAAGAGATAAGTGCGAAAACAACCTGCAACGTTTTGATGAGGATTTTTGCTCAAACTGGGTTTCCCAAAATGATTTGTTCCGACCAGGGAACTAATTTCACAGCCAAACTCACCCGAGCTTTTGAAGATCTTCTTGGTGTATCTCCACGATTCTCCACGCCAGGACATCCAGAGAGTATGGGTGCTGTCGAACGTTGGAATAGAACCTTAAAAGAAATGATGAACAAAAACATCCAAGAACATGGGAGAAATTGGGATTTGCATCTTCCCTACCTCCTGTTTGCCTACAGAGAAGTGCCACATAGCACCACTGGTCTGTCTCCCTTCCAGATGGTGTATGGAAGAGTGCCACCAGGACCTCTATCCTTGCTGAAAGAGATCTGGACAGGTGAACGTAGCATTCCAGTTACAGCTTCCCGTTCAATTGAAAATTATCTACAAGATCTTCTAGAAAAATTAAGAAAAGCTCATGACATTGCGTCAGCAAACTCCAAAATAGCTCAAGAAGAATATGCTTCAAGATATAACTTACGTTCTAAAGAAAAGACTTTCAATGTGGGGGATAAGGTTCTCGTGCTAATGCCATCCTCGCCGCATAAATTGCTCAATACTTGGCAAGGACCAGCCACTGTAATCGAACTTACAAGGCCACACTCTGCCAAAGTCGAAATGGAAACTGGAAGTATAAGAGAACTCCACATAAATAAGTTAAGACTTTATATTGCTCGTGTAGATCACGTTGGAGTAATTTTTGACCAAGATCAAGACTTTGGGGATATTCATTATGCACCAGCGGATCCTATGAATAAATCTACCGAAGATATCTGGACTCAACTACAGAACTTGAAAGGTAATTTAAAACATTACCAACGCAAGGAACTATTTGATATATTAAAATATTACGCTGATGTTTTTAGTGACAAGCCCTTTCAACTCTATACAGATGCATCTGCATTCGCAATTAGAGCATGTTTAGCTCAAAATTATGAGCATGGCAAAGAAATGCCCATAGCATTTTTTAGCAAAAAGCTAACTCCTTGTCAACAACGATGGTCCACCATCGAAAGAGAAGCGTTTTGCGTCATCGAAGCTTTGAAAAATTTGACACTTGGATTTTCGGTGCCAAAGTACAGATCGTGTCCGACCACAATTCCCTCACCTATTTGACTCAAAGTGCGCCTCATGGTGCTAAACTGTCTCGTTGGGCCTTAGCATTACAACGTTACAATATGACTGTCACATACCGCAAAGGCTGTTCACATGGGAATGCTGATGCCTTATCGAGATTAACAGTCAACTCATAAGCAAAATCAAATTATAAAGAAAGCCTATTTCACTACGTAAATTAAAAATACTTCCAACAGTGATAATTTAATATTGTAGTATATTTTTTTTGACCGTGTGTATATTCATGTCTTTACATTTTTGTGTTAATTATGTGTTCATTAAACCATTTTGGGGGAGCTGCATATTTTGGAGCTCTCACCAATAATTCATTGGTTGAATATAAGCTGTGTTGCTTGTTTTTTTTTACTGTATTTTCAGGATCTCCTTCTCTGAACTCTGAGCAGCATTGTCTCCATGGTGACGAATGCGCTTCCCATGGGGGGACTTGTACAGCCAGTTTAAAAAAAAGAAAGTTTGGTTGCTATGGAGTGGCAACGGAGAGAAAGAGGTTCTCAGCGAAGAAGAAAGTTGTGTTCGGGACTGATATTTTTTTTTGGTCGGATTTTTTTTTTCTGTTTGGTTCCACTGTGCTGGAAAAAGATTTTCAATGATTATTTTTTACTCGACCTTGTATATTTCCAACTTTATAGTTGTTTTCAAATAGAATATTTCAATAAATGCAGATAAATGGAAAAGAATTATTACTGTGGGTTACCTTTATTTATTAAATATCATGTTCTTCGCACTTCAACCTTAAAATTCAATTCAACAACAATATCGCAAAATAATTTTAAAATAAGCATATCTTTAGAATTTTCGATACAAGTCTCACGCGTGGAGAAAAAAAAAATTTTTTTTTCCTCCGTACAGTGTTGCCATTGCTCGCTTTGAAATCTTTGAGTTTGCTAATCAAAAATTCGTTAAAGTGTTTCGAAATCGATAATAAAACAAATTCCAAATTCGGGCTTCCAGATGCCCACATTCGAGTTTAGACGTACGTTATTCAAAATTTGATGGCTCTAGGTACCATTGTTTTATCACAATGCGAGAAACACGATTAGCAGCACTCTGGGTAAGACACCATAAGTTTTCAGGGTAAAATCCCACTTAACATGATGGCTTTTAAAGATCTTCCCATAATATAGAATTCGGGCACTTCCATCTCCTTCATCAACTGGGTTAAAGCTCACAAAAGTATTACGGGCAACTAAAGAGTTGAGAGGTTAACAAGACGGCCACACTGAAGAAGTAGCTAAACACAAGATCTTTCAACACGTCTTCGGGCTCTGGCAAGACAGATGAGACAATGCCAACACGGGACGCTATACCCACGTCATCTTACCAAAGGTCTCAACTGCAAGCTTCAAGAGGGATTTCTTCCTGACGCAGGCTTTCACATACCATGGCGGGTTTCCATCTTATCTGGAGCGGTTTCTTTCGATAAATGTCCATGCAGAATGCTTTCATCAGTAGGAATCAGCCATTATGAATAAGGAAAAGATTTTGTTATCCGGGATGGCAACATCAGAAAGAAAAGAACGTTGGTTATTCAAAAACATAGAGACAGAGCAGATGTTATCAGCGAAAGAAAGCAGACGTTGAGCGCTGCTTACAGTAATTGTAATTCATCGTGATTCTAATTAATGTTTTATCGGTTAATTTCCTTTGTTATAATTATAAAACATGTTGTTCGTTTTGTAAGAAAGTCTGGATGAATCTTTTATCATTTAGTGTATCTAGGATTTCTTCGGAGAGTTATCCATCAAACGGGGAACAGAACTATTTGTCCGTTAGCCGATGTTCTCAAAGAAGAAGAAAGTTTTTACTATTAGTTTTGATATGCCGTGTATTTGAAATATAGCTAGGTTGAAGAGTTCGGCTAGCAGACAGATGGAATATATGCTCAACGAAGTATTTATGTAGCCCGGCATTAACTACTAGATTTATTAACAATAGGTTATGTATGTCCAAAATTATCGTAACGGTTCAAGAGAGGGATTCGAGAATTTTCAGTTATGAGCATGAATTTTGTTATCTATGTTCAAAATTACGAGGACAATTCGAGAAATAGTTTCAAGAATTTTCATTGATGCGCATGAACTTTGTTATATGACCAAAATTATCCGGGACGATTCGGGAGATAGTTTCGAGAATTTTCAGTCATGCGCACTGTACAGATTACTAAAAAATTCTGGCAGATTCCAATGGATGCCACGCTCAAATACTGTACGAGTCAGGGGTGTTGTGAGAGATACCAATTATTCAAATACTACTGAAATTATAATTTTTTTTTTTTTTTTTTTTTTTTTTAAATT
Source organism: Stegodyphus mimosarum (assembly GCA_000611955.2). Classification (NCBI taxonomy): domain Eukaryota; kingdom Metazoa; phylum Arthropoda; class Arachnida; order Araneae; family Eresidae; genus Stegodyphus; species Stegodyphus mimosarum. The sequence continues at coordinate 17,500 of KK120831.1, forward strand.
CTTCTATACTGGGCATCGGTGAAAATAGTTATTCCAAAGTTTTGGGAAAAAATATTTAATAGTTTCTTAGGTTAGGATCCAGAAATTCGGATGATATCAGTATTTTGGTCCTTATGTTAATTGCGCGGAGAACCAAAATTAATTTTTAAGCAAAAACCTAAACAAGTTAATAGCTTATTTATAAATAAATATTTTTCTCCAATAACAGTTTCTATGCAGTGCACGTTGACGTGTATCATTTAATTTACACTTTCTAAAAGACTGCTCATGAATTATTTAAAAAAAAAACCACTCAGTTTTCTTTTAAATAATGATTTGTAATTTACTCAAATAATATTTTTTATGTAATTGTTTTTTTAGTTCAGTGAATATGCTCCCCATTCCTTTTACTTCTACTAAGCTAAAACAACAATAATTATAAATGGAGAGCTATAAAAAACTGCATGTAAATTGTAGTCAAAGTAACTTTAATCGGGATAATTAAAACGAAGAGTCTACTTTATGCGATTTTGCTGCTCGTAAAATTTTTTGGAGAATTAGAAATATTTAGCAATGCATTTGCCATTAAATACTCGAATGCTAAAATAAATTTAGCAAAACTGAATGCATGCGTGTATCAAAGAAACTATCAGTTGTCAATTTATAGTAGGAAAAAAAAGTTTTCATTACACTGAATGAAAGAATATTAACTGTTAAAACGTGGAATGAGTTAAAAGAAAAAGTCTACCACTCACTATAAGACTATTAAACTTTAGCAATCCGTTTTGTATTTTCTATCCGGTGATTAAATGGGATGGACTATATAAGAGCTGTAGTGTTCAACCGATTCTACCTTAAGAGCTACCTTCAAATTCCCTCTCGTCTCGAGAGTACCCAGTGTCTTATTTCAGGAAAATTACAGTTTCATCAAAACATGATTTTACTGAATGTGTTTGGGCTTTCAAATACAGGGTGTTTCGTATTGAATAAGAAAAAAATTGCAGAATTGTGAACGCTATAATTAATTAATTTTGATAAATCAAATTTACATTATCAAAGTTTCTATAGATGTTAGATGTGTGGCTCTCCGATGACACGGCAAATATCTAATGTGGTCCAATTCCTGCCACACTCTTGACAGAATATCCTTTGTTAATGATTCGATCATTTCAATTATCGGCTGCTTCAGCTGCTGTTATTCCTAGGGAAATGGAATCACGAATATTTTGTCTTTAACAGAACCCCATAGGAAAAAATCAGAAGGGCTTAGATATAGTGATCTCGGTGGCCAACAATGCATTTACAGTTTGACCCAGCATGGCCAGTTTAGCGATAGGATACACTGTCGTTCAGGTACTGACATATGTTTTTATGCTAATATGGTGGAGTAGCTTGCTGCTTCTGCTGCAGAGTGAAGCCGGGAACCGCTTACTCTAATTGAGAGAAAAACCACTTTAATAGCATATCACAGACAAATGCCTCGTTAATCAAATTTTTCACGGAGGGAAAAGGAACAGAAACACAGCTGTTAGAAATGGCGCAGAAAACGTTCGCATTTGGGGAATCACGCTCATGTTCCATTAGACGGTGTGAATTTTCCCTGCCTCCAAATCATAAATTATGGCAATTAACTTTGCCAGAAACATGAAAAGTGACTTCATCCGTAAACACAATCTGCTCGCAAAACCATCTGCCTCCATCTTAAATTGCAAATTTTCACAGAAAGCCTTAAGCAACGGTTTGTCGAAATGTTTTAACAACCTCATAAATCAGAAAGGTGTATGGCCGAAACCGTATATGTTTCCGTGACACACATCGTAAACACGCCAAGTATAATACTCCGTAAAAACTATGTGACGCAAAAACGCATAAAATAGGCCCGCAGTTTTAATTGAGTAACATGAGGCGCATTCAGTTCAAAACTCGCACTGCGCGTTCATTTTATGGGACTACGTAAAAGTGTTTAACGAATTTTTTCAACTACTTCAGTTTTGGCTGCTGTTGATCCTGGGATGGTTTCCTTTTGCAAGCAACCCCCGTCCTGAAACTGCTTCATCCACGTTCGATGTTACAGCGATACCATAGTTATTTATCAAATTTCGTGCAAAAATGTCTTTGAACGATGATAAACGATGATGTTCTGCCGTATTCCAAAACACATTACACTTTCTCCTGCATGGATGGCGCCATTTCGATTAACATTGCTGAATCGGCAATTTCATAACCGGGAGAATTTTCGCTGCTGCCAGATAAAACTTGTATAATTTTAGTTTCAGAATTAATTTGTTTCTACTTGATAAATCAATTACAGAATTTGTACTTTCTCCCATTCAATATGAAACACCCAGTAGTAAGAAAAATTAATAAGAGCCTAAAAAAGACTGAAGAAAATTTACTAACAAAATGCAAACGTAGGGCAGGTTCAAACTAATTTTTAAGAGCCTACAAAAGACTGAAGAAAATCTACTAACAAAATGCAAACGTAGGGCAGGTTCAAACTAATTTTATTTAAAATTAGAAAACAAAGAAAAGCACATATTTATAAACTAATTCTTAATACAAGAAGGCTTCTGTTTCCTTGGGAAACCCTTGGATGGAGGTCGAGACTTTTAAGGAAAGAAAAGCTCCCACCCATCTCCATCTTCGTCTCTAGAAAGTACACAGAATTTATGACAGCGGATAATTTTTTTCTTTCCAACATTAGTGTCTTCCCACGGAACACAGCACCTGTAGACTTTTTGGAATGATGTAACCAAAGTCAGGAATCAGTATAATGTTCTGCTTGACTGCTAGAGTTATACTTAGAGAAGATAGTGGTAAGGAAATGTTGGATTTTTCTCTTTTTGTTTTATAACTGCAGGTCATCCATTAAAATTTCCTCTTTATTCTCTTCATGTTTATAGTAGTTTCTATATTTTCATTTGCGACGCTTTAACCATTTTTACATTTTTCATTGGGGGGATAGCAAAAAGAATGGTCTCTATATCTATCATCCCTTGAAGTAGTACATTATATTCAGAGCTTAAATTAAGTCAGAGACAAGTTGAGCTGTTTCTTATTTTTTGTGTGAAATTGTAAGTTTAGCCGAAACCCCAAATAAGTCAAGATCCAGTGCTCTATTTTATTATTTAATAATTCACCATTTATTTAATAACGTAATATATTTTTATTTATTTCTTTGCATTTTATTAAATTTAAATATTACACGTTTCATTATTCCGATCATTAATAATTTAATTTTAATAATTAATTAATTAATTTTTAAAACTATTTATTACTTAACTAGTCATTTTATTTACTTATTTATTTATTTTGGTTCTTCCTTCTTGACAGTTGTTAGAAATGTTTTTTCTAAACCATCTCTGTCAATAAATATTCAACTCTAGGCATCTGGCAATAAAAATAATATTTTGTTTTTTAAGAACATTGTAATTCAGTTTAGACAATAGTTTTTTGTTTGTTTGTTTCAGACGCCGCCAGCCATTCTATTAGAACTTGCATTTCTGATGTTAAACTTCCTTATGTAGCTGTAAATAAATGTGTATATTTTAATTTTCTGCAATTAGGGCAATTTTCTGTAATAGTTGATTTTATAACATTTCGCATCAGATTTGACAGGACTCTTTCAAGCGAAAGATAAACAATAGATACAACAGAACGAAGTGTTCATCGGCAATTGTTTACAGTTGAAGCAAAAAGCTTAGAAGAAATAATCTTCAGAAGAGGAGATAAAACAGAACTCAAAGCAAGATTTGAAGCACTAAAAATAAAATATGAAAGGATTAATGCTCTAAATTCCACTCATTTAGAAGAACTTCTGAAAGATAAAAATGTGACAGAAGCTAAGGTGGAAGAAGAAACTGCGAAATGCGGTGAGTACGAAATAAGATTTCTTAAGATTAAAGAAACAATTTTTACTGAAACAGTACTCTCAAATGTTGAAGCTATATCTCAGACTGGGTTCAAAACTTAGATAAAATTATCTAAGATAGAATTAAGAAAATTTGACGGAGATTAAGAAACTGGATTGGTTACTGGGGACCGTTTACAAAAATTCATAATGATCATTCTTTATTAAATGAAGATAAATTTGAATATTTGAGACTTAATGTGAATCCTCCAAATTTGTTATCAAGTGGTTGTCTTCCCAAACAACTCTTAAAATCCCGATGGTAGGAGAGTCCAGAATGACTGTATAATGCTCCTCAAAATTGGCCTTGTAATATTTGTTTCTGAATTCAAAGAAGTAGAGATGAGAAACGAAAGACTTCCCTTTGTGCAAAAAAAGTGAAATGGAAATAATAACGTCCAATTTTCTAACAAATTTTCTAGTTATACTAAAATTGTAAGAATATTAAAGGATCTTCCAAAGAAAAATCTCGGGCCGAACATCGTTAAGTTACGATTAGCTGAATACACTACTATGTGAATGCAAATCTATCATGAATAACCGTCCACTGACTTACTTATCTGAGGAAGCTGATGAACTGAGCGTATTGAAACCATGTTTTTACAAAGTCTTGCAGGAAATGAAGTAGCTGATCTAGATCACATCGAAGCAGTTACTTTGGTGAAAAGATTAAATCACCTGCAAACTGTAAGAAAGAAATTGAGAATGAAGCTCAAACGAGAATATTTAGGTTTACTGAAATCACCTAAAGGTGGGGGTACAGATGCAGTTCAAGTAGGAGATATTGTTATAATTGGTAGTGACAAAAAAAGGCGATTAGATTGACCAATAGCACAGGTTGTTGAAATATTTTCATAACGAGATTGGGTTAATCAACTTGTAAGAGTAAAAACAGTTAATAGGTATCAATTAAGACCTATATAAAGACTTTATCCGTTAGAAATTAATAGCCAGACCGAAGGATCCACCGTAGAAAGGGAACTTTTAATCCAGCTATCTCAATATTTTGAAAGGAGAAAGCTTTTTGAAGCTGAATTGGAGCCCGTACAAACATGCTGTGGGATAGTCATTCGACCGAAAGAAAAGCTTGAGCTTTAAAACTTTTAACTTTCAGATAACTTATTTTGTTTAATGTTTGTTAAGCTCTCACTTTTACAAAGGTGGGAGTATGTTAGAAATGCTATTTATAAGCCTACTCTTTCAATAGATATTCAACTTTAGGAATATGGCAAATAAAATGATGCTTGATGTTTTAGAACATTGTAATTCCGTTTATCTGTTTTTTTTTTTTTTTTTTTTTTTTTTTTTTTTTTTTTTTTTTTT
>KK120831.1:25318-39277 GCA_000611955.2 Stegodyphus mimosarum
TTTTAATTGCCAATATATTTGTGATGACATCAAAAAACCTCATTATTTTTTAATAATTTATGAAAGAAATGGTTTCTCTTCTGGTTTGTAACTATACTATATGCCATCAAAATGCATATTGAGTGAACATTAGTGAAATCAAGCCATATATTAAAGCAAAACATTTTATGTTGTGTAATACGGTAATTATTTTGAATGATTTATGATGTTATTGTTAAAAAATGCCCATGCTGGAAATTTTTCTAAATGCATAAATTTACTCTGTAGATAAATTTTGTATGAAGTACCTACTGTAAAAGTTTTGTGTGCTCAGAATAATTTCAAAGCCCCTTAGAAAATTAAGTTTAACTTCAGATTTATATAATACTCAGTAGTTCTATGACATTATATGTTAGCTATGAAATGAGGTATTTGGAATTTTAGTACAAATTTGTATTCTGCTCAAATCTGATCTAAAATGATCATCTGCAATTCTCTTCCCCCCATTAAAATTGAAATAGTTATTTGATAGTTGTTCTTCAGTTGCAAGTTTCATTAAAAAAGAAAAAGAAAGAAACTGATGATGGATGGAATTTAAAATAAAAAATCAATTGAAAATTTTTAGATATAAATATAGTAAATCAATAAAAATAGTTTGTCTTCACTTCATGTCAAGTCCTGATTTGCTAGAGAAAACTTCTGTAATTAATTTTTATCATGAATATAACACTCTAATAGTTCATATTTAAAATAATTAAACTTCTTTATTTAAAAAAATAAATTAGGTTACAAAACAAAGAGGTTAAATAATATAAAACTTGAAAGAGACAGACATTTTTGCCTACAATCACATTTTTTAAGATTTATATCTAAAAAAATTTCAATTAATTATTTTATATTTTAAATTACAGAAATATATTTGTAGTCATCTTTTTGCAATACATTGCTCAAATTAAACTTTAAATATAATTTATCTTGAATTTTCTTCTGGGACAGCATATGTAAGCAAAATTTGAAAATTGTCCAATTATGATATAGCGTGTACCCACTATTTCTCTTTAATCAAAAAGTATTTTATCCTCTGCCTGAATTTGTGAAAATGGGCAAGAAATTCAGTTATATACCACTGCAGAAGCTGTATAGAGATGTAGCCTTTGTATTAGCAATTGGTTAGCTGCTTCAAAATCTGATTCCTTACTATGGTAATACATCATACACATACTGTTAGTAAGAAGAGCTTTATATCTTCCTGAAGATAAATTGAAATTTTTTATGAATTAGAAAAGGGATATATGCCTGTTGTATTCGAAGCACATAGTTTTCCTACCGTGTTAGTGTCTGTCTGCCTGAAGGTGATTTTGATCTTAAATTTAAATTTCAAATTATGTGCTCTTCCATAAATTATTTGTATAAATTTTAAGTTCATTTTCATTCATTTATTAACTATGGGATAATTGCTTTGTATTAAATCTGTGCAGAACATATTCATAATAATTTAGTAATTAAAAAAGAAACTGAAGACAACAAAAATATGAAAAATTAATGCTTTTATTATTTTATTTATTTTCTCTTTAAATTTTAACTAAGACCTCTCTGACTACAAGTAAATATTTTCTGAAGAAGTTCTCATGTTTACTTTAATTTTTTGATTACAGGAAAATGGATGCCCTTGCAAGTTTGTATCCTAGAAAAAATTTCGAATTTGTCAACTTAATGTTAGGTATAAGTTTAAAATTTGGGCTGACATTAGACATTGAGCTTTATACCGAGACTGCACAGTAGTTAATGCTTATTGTAGTCTATCTTTTTGTAGGTGAGGAGAACTATGTACTTTCTCAACTTGAAGAATTTTATTGATAAGTTTCATTAGATATGAAAAGTAGCATATTTTAAATATATATGGAATATAATATTTATTTAAAATATGTTTCTCTGTGATATTGAATCAACCATAAAATGAAAGTGATGTCTCGTAAAAGTATTTTCTATTATGAAATAAATATAAGTGAATTTTTTTTTAAATCTTGAGATTATTAGTTGTCATATTTTGTGTATTTTATATATAAGTTGTGTTCGTGTGCGTATAGTCGGTAAAATGTTAAAGGAAGTCTAGAATTATTCCAACATGGATATTTTAACACAAAGTTGGACCTTTTTCTGAAATGATGTACCAGATTTCTTCCATATTTTGATCTTATACCTCAAATAATGCCAAAGTGCCAAGTTTCATAAAAATGTCCCGAGTAGTTTTTAGAAAATTAGGCATAAAATTTTTAGCTACTCAATGTTAATTGAATTTGATATATATTTATTAATATATCTTTATTTATTAAACTTACTTGATTGCTTTAGGCTCAATCCAAATAAAATTTGCACATTTTTGTGATTTATTTTTAAAATATGCATTTTGAAATAGCTTTTATAAATTTTTTGAAAAAAGAATTTAATTATAACTCTATAAAATTTCACTAATAAATAATTTAAATTCACTAATATAATAATTTCAATAATTCTTTTAAATTAAAAAAATATAAATAAATCAGCTTAAAGTAGATTTATTTCTAGGCTTACCTGCAGAATATTAGATTTTTGATTCAAGACTTCTCAAGATACGTGAACTTATATGCATGTTTTGAAATTTGGCATGTTTGTTATAAGTGATTATGATGCCAAATGGGTTTTATGAATTTTGTTATAATCTTCAATGAATTGCAACAGTTATTTTAAACCTTGAATTCTCAAAGATGCGTAATAAATATGTATCAATAATGCAAAAAAAGCTTTTTTTCAGATTTATAAAGAATAGTAATGAAAAGTTTAAAAGTTTTTTTTTTTTTTTAAATCTTTCATGAGAGTAAATTTTTACGTTCATCATTTTATAGTCTGCTATTTTACTTAACTTCATTTTATATGGGACACATTTATTTTGCTGATTTCAAAATTGTGCATCATATACACATTCAATACTTCTGAGTACATCAAACAATGCATTAAAAATATAAATAAATGTGTTGTTTTGTACTACAAGAATGTTTAACTGAGGTAGAATTTGTTAGAATATAGGATTTGGTACTTACGTATTATCGCAACCAGGTTGGCACGATTTGTAAGTTTGAGTAAAAAAGTATGAATAGAAAGAAAATTTACATTTATTAATTACAGATAATTTTTAATACAGTTTTTTATATTATTTTGTTTTAAAATATCAATTAAACCCTTCCGGTTTCAAATTTGAATAAGTTACAGAATTATTTTTTCAGCGGAAATATTTTGGCTATTGCTTTTAGCACTGATTGAAAACCGTCTTCGCCATTAACAGCTTGAGCTTGGCGCCATATAAATTTGATAAGGTATGAGTCAAGATGATGACGGGCTGTTTGTTCCTCTCTGTTTTTTGTTGCGCCATTTGGCTGAGCCCCACATGTGCTCTACATGTTGTGTGTGAAAGCCCGTGTTGGGATCCACAAAGTTATCCAGCATTTTCCAACTCACTTGTCTTGTATCCTTTCCAGCATCCGAATAAATGATGCTTCCTTCCTTGATATTTTCGCAAATTTTTTCCATGTGGGTAACGGTGCTTCTGTTAGGTACAGTAACCAAAAAAGTCTCTTTCGTTTCTCGGCAAATTCCGTCGAAAACCCATTGCTTGGTAGTACACGCCCAGTGTTATTTTTTCTTTTTACAAATAAACTTTCGTCTATTTCCACAATAAGTCCTTCGCCGCCTATTTGCTTTCTTTCTTTTTCATCCATTTCAAGGGCACATATCTCCCGCATGTAATTATTCCAATCTATAACAGTTTTATCAGCAATTCCCATCTCTTCTGCACAAAATTTAATTGAGGTTAACTCTTTACATCAACAATAAATGAAGCGCACCGCTGTCACAAATGAAATTCGGCTACCTTCAAACCAATTTCCGGTTCTCACACCCAAGTGTTGATTGCACTCTTCGACGTTACATTTCCAGAAGATTTCCTTTCCAAAATACAGTTTCATTTTATGAGAATTTTTACAAGTACGTTCGTTCGGTATGATTCCATATCCCTGCAACAATTCAACAGCATCGTTTTCATTCGCAAGCAGATCCCAAATACCCATAGTTAAAGTATTTCAGGGCATTCAATCTAACCAGTAAGCAAAATAATTTCTTTACGAAAAACCACATATAACACGTAGGGTCGCCAAATTTGGCGATTTATGCGAATTTTGGCCTGGTTGTGTTAATACGTAAGTACCTAGGATTTTTATCTTTCCTGAGTGTGGCAAAGGCAACAAATAAAATGATTTTAAGCATCTGACCAAAGATATTTCATTGCCTTTACTGCATAATAAATTTCGATGCTGTTCTGTTATTTGGACCGGATTCAGAATTGTATATATGTATGGATGGATGAATGAATGTGTTCATATATGCATGTATATATGTATGTAGATACACACGTACATACTTAATAACATTTCTGAATCCAGATAACAGAAGACTACCTAAATTTTCCAAACACACTCTTGCTTTCTTTTGAAAAGGCCCCAATTTATCTTCAGAGATCCTTTTTTTTCCCAAAGCAAAATATATTTTTATGCCGTGATGGGGGGAAAAAAAAGTTCCCAACACCAAGAAAAAATTAATGTAGAGTAACATTCTCTCAGTATCATATTTAATTGATTAAATTTTCAAGATCGCAGATTAATGCAAGCACGAGAAGAGCCATTTCAAATGTGAAATGTTGATACATTAATAACCGGAATTTTGAATGCAAATGTGCATAGATTGTGTCATATAGGTGCTGGATATCTGTTTGTGGGATTGAGTGCCATGCCTATTGCACTTAATCTGCCAGCACAGATTAATGCTGGTTGTGGATGACACTGGAGTTGTTGTCCAATGATGTCCCATACATGTTCAACTGGAGAAAGACCTGGTGATCTAGTAGATCAAGGTAACATGATACTCTGAAATCTAGCAGACATTCAGAGCACATTTTGTTACAACAGCGGTGCGGGGGAAAGCGTTACTTTGTTGGAAAATACCCCCTTGAATGCTGTTGATGAATGGCAACAGAACAGGTTGAATTACCAGATTGATATAAAATTTGCAGTCAGGGTGCATGGGATAACTACGAGGGTGTTCGTGCTGTCATATGAAATTGCTCCCGAGACCCCTCTAGTTGTAGGTCCAGTATGTCTAGACTGCAGACGGGTTGGTTGCAGGTACTCTCCTGCCTCCTTCTAACCAACATATGGCCATCCCTGGCACCAAAGCAGAGCTGGCTTTCATCAGAAAATACAACAAATCTCCATTTCATTGTCCAACGAGTTCTAGCTTGACATCGCTGATGTCACAAGCAGCAGTAGTTTGGAGTCAGTGGGATGCACACTACAGGGCGTCTGGCTCAGAGCTGGCCTTCAAGTAACTGATTTGTAACTGTTCACTGTGGTGCCAACTGCAGCTCGAATTTCTGCTGCAGATGCAGTACCATGTACCACAGTCATATGCCGAACATGGCAGTCTTCCCTCTCAGTAGTGCCACGTGGCCACCTGGAGCCCAGTCTTCTTGAGTCAGTACCTTCCCTTGACAACTGCTGCCAAATATCATGCACAGTGGCTATATTCTTACCAAGTCTTTCTGCAGTATCACAGAAAGAAAATCCACTATCTTGTAGTCTTATTACATGACCTCATTCAAACTCACTAAAGATGTTAATAGTGGCATTAAAGGCATTCTTGTCTGACATCAACTCACTACGTCAGATTTCAACGATAAATAATGTTCATGAACTTTACAGCATGTATTTTAAAGGAAACATCATTTGTATAATCATAATGGCACTACTAGCGCGAAATCTGAATAGATGTCATCTTTCAGATTCATAAACATGCCTGTCAAAATTTCACTTATCTAGCACAACTTATTGGTGTTGTGATACTTCTTTCTATCAGTGTATAAACATAGGAATTAGAATAAACATTTTTAAAAGTGAAATGTGATTTGTCAAGACCTGAATTCTAATCATTGGTAATATAATAAATGGTGATTATTTTTTCATTTATTTTCACATTATTATAATTATTTCTGTTACATTTTCTATAATATTAGAATTTATTAAAATTCTTCTTTTAAAATAATTTCAAAAAGTGAAAAGGATCTCCTTTTCTGTGGATGTATTGCTAATTTTTTACCATTTAAAAATTTTAACACTTAAACTACTGCTTTTTCTGTCAACTGTGCCAAAAAATACAAATTAAGCGAGTGACATTGACAATTCAACTATTGGCAGTGTATCTATCATATGCTTTCTGATTGGATAACTGCACTAGGCTTTGGTGAGTCTCCAGTTTTCTTAGTTTAGAAATCGTGCATAATTTAGGTTGGGTAGTTATTTAAATATGGCAGAGCTCATGGAGAAACCTAAGCCGAAGGAGAGGAATGCCTTCATGGAAGACTTTTCTAAGAAAAATGGGCTGATATTCATGTTGCGCATGGGAAAAATCATGAAAACCATGCAGTTAGCTCATTCACCTGAGTTGATTTCTGGGATAAACTGTCAGCAACTAGTTCCACTTGGCAGTTAGTGGGATACTTAAATTTAAAGCCAGGTTATTGGATTTCTTATCTTAGTTAACCAGTTATAATGATTTAAATCTTTACTATAACATCTTCTTTTCATATCCCTCATTAGAATGCAAATTAGCTTTGTGTGTATTTAAGCTGAGGTTTTAAATCTTCAGCTGAGAGCAGTTGCATCTTGCTGTTAGTATTTTTGACTAAGCTCTGTTAAAAGAATTTTTTACGGCTTCAGCATTCTTGCTGGCTGATGCTTCAAATACACTCCGGGGAAAATATATGAGGCTGTTTATTCTGTTTAATGTGTAATCTTTGACTAGATTATTGACATTCAAATTTAATTGTATGTTCTGTGAATTTAAAATGTCCACAAGTTGTGGAAGTTTCATTTGTAGTACAAGTTGTATCTTGTGTTCAAATTGAGAGTAAAATAAGGTTATTTAAACCTTCTCTGTTTTGTGAATTATTCAAGTTGCAGCAATAAGTCATTTTATCTGTATGGTAGGGTCTACAAGATTTTAATTGTGTTTTCCAGTTATAATAGCTGCCTTACATATTCTGATTTACTGTTTGATTTGCAAATATTTATTGTAGTATTATATTCTCAGACAGAAAGAGCAAAGTTTTGTTAATGTGTTAGTTTTTAATCTTCAGAGTGCCATGACCGGCCTTATCCGGTCATGAAATTTTTTGTACTTTATATTAGCATATAATTAAAGATATTTTGATTACTTACTTTCTTTAATACTATAAATGTCGTCTTGATGAATGGAAGTTTATGAAAATAGAGACTATAATAAGTAATTATATAAATTTAGCTAATAAATGCTGTTTAAATACAGGTCTTCATGACAGATCCAAAAAAATCGCCTTACTCATAGGTTTAAACTATCAAGCCATAGTCCAAATAAATGTTCAGTGACATTTCATTATATTCACTTAGTGTTGTTAGAATCTAAGCTAAAGATGGGATGATTATTTCCCTGTGCTATTCACTATGAGAAAATTAAACAAGTATGTAGATTAAGTGAAATTAAATTTATCTTACAAGCTGAGGTCTCAAAACAATGCTGCCATTTTAAAATGTTTTTTTGAGTAGTGGCTTAAATAACTAAATATTAAGCAGATGATTTTTAATCTTATGTTATTCATCTGTGCACAATAATCAATCTTCCCAACAGTCAATAACAACTTCGTATGGCTGCTATGTCCTGAAAATAAGCATGTGTACTTAATCATCATGTGTGTTAGATTACAATTATTTTCATTTCACAAAACAAGTGTCCTTTCAAAAGAAATACGACATAAGATTTACTATTAGAGCCTTGTCAAAAACATACTTCTACACTTTGTACTTCTTCTCTTTAATTATCTATCATATTCAGACAGGAAGTTGCATCAGTATAAATTCTGCAATGTTTATATTTTTTAATACACTGATTAACTTAATTGCCATGCTTTGAATATATACTAAAACTTTGATTATTGGAACATCAGTCCATCAGAAAGATTGTTGCAACTAGAAATTCGAAGATAAATCAAAGTGAATATCGAAACATACTATTTGAAATTGATATTGATTCAAAGTCAAATATTTAATACTTTGTTTAGGAGTCTTCTTTTAATTTTCTTTTATTGAAGCTTTATTGTATTTGGATTGATTATTTGCTTTTTGTTTCCATAAAAGTGAAAATCTTTTGCTCAATATACCTATATCGTAGTGTGTAGTTTCAAATAAAGTATTTAGCAATATAAACTAAGCTTAAGAGTTTCACGACTTTGATCATTTTCTAGTTAAAAAATATGAAATAAAATTTTATATTAACCCTGTTATAAAAATTTTTCAAATGGCTAGTTTTTATTCATAGCATTACATATAATTTTAAAAAATGAACGCTTCAGTATGTCATTTACTGGTCTTCAAAATTATATGATTTAGAATATTTGCATCCAATATTAATATCGGATTTCTAGGTGGGACAGGATTAAACTCTAGATTCTGTTCACCAAAAAAGTTTGGGACAGCTTTATTCTTCTGTGATTTGGTAGGCATGTTTTAAATGAACTGTTGTCCTCTGGGTCTTACTTTAAGCTTAATTTGAAGTTAAAATGTGTAGAAAATGAAAAGTTTCTCTGAAAGCTGCAACTTAAGTTTTCAAAGAATTTAATAAAATTGCAAAATTTATGGAAACTGTTAAAAAAAACTGAACATTCTTGCATGTACATTGAAAATAAATGTTTCTGAAATAAAAAAGAACATTGGTTAGAAAAAAGGACATTGGTGTATAGAAAACCACTTGAAAAAAATCAGGTTTTCAAGGACAAATATCTAGATTCAAATCATATTTTGCTGAGGTTTTCAACTCAGTGCAGTGCATCAAATATTTCAGTCAATACCTGGGATAATAAATAATTGTTCTATCTCGGTAAGAATATTTCTGTCTATTTGTACTGGCTTAGTCTGCAGCGCCACGTAATGTCAGTGGCGATAGCCCCGTACTAATCAGTAAGCAATAGGGATGCACTCGGTCCGAGTCTCTTGTTCTCTGCCCAATCAAGGTGGCGCATGAACGAAAATAAATGTTGTTAAGTTTTTCAACTTGACTTTTATGAATTTATATATAGTCCACTAATACATGCTATCAACATTTTGGTCCTAACCGACCTGAAGAAAGATCAGTAACTATGGAAAATATAATATCTTTGAATAGGCAATGTGGTTGTCTTAAAACAAAAGTCACAAAACTGGAACATTCCTTGAGTGACTTGAAATGAAAAAAAATGAAGAAAGTGAATTATTTCTGGAAGAGAAATTGCAATCACTATCAAGTATAAAGCGATCCTTGGATGAATTAAAGCTGCGGTACTTCAATCTTCTAGCAGAGGTCTCTGTAGAGGAAGCCTGTGAAACCATTGAAGAACTAGAAGACAATCTGGAGAAAATGGAGGCAAGTCTAAAATACCTCCTTTCAAAACTGAAATCAAAAGTTAATACATTATCAGTAAATTGCAATATTATTGAAAATATTAATGTTAAACTGCCGGAAATACCTCTACGTCAATTCTCTGGAAAATATGAAGAATTTCATGATTTTAAATGCTAATTTATGTCTTTAATTGCTGAAAATAAGAAACTAACTGAAACACAAAAGCTTTATTATCTAAAGGCTGCTCTCAAAGGAGAGGCAAAAAATATTGATAATTGTGAAGATGCATACCAGTCACTGTTTTAAGCTTTAGAATTGCATTATTAAAATAAACGAGCGATAGATAGTTGATTGTCATATACAGAATATCTTGAACCAAGAATGAATTCAACAAGAAGCACCTAAGGAACATCACCGGTTATTAGACAATATCAAACACAATCTACATGCCTTAAAAACGCTAGAATACAATCTCGATAGGTTGTCTAACATAATATTAATGAATATTATCCTTCAGAAGATTGACAAGGAAACTTGAAAACAGTTTGAGCTCACTTTAAAATTCAAAGGCGTTCCATTACTGGACGAATTTTTAAGTTTTCTTGAAAATTGAACTTTGGTGCTAGAAATCATCCATAAAAGTATACCTGTCAAATTTTCACCTAAACCCAGTATTGGTATAAAACCAAAAAGTTTTGTTGTAAATTCAAATAATTCCAACTTTTATCTGAGTTTTTTTAGTTGGTTTCCGTCTTCTCTTTTTCACAAAGGAAACCATACTCTTTTTAAATGTAATGTTCAAACAAATGAATGTTCAGAATAGGCTCATTATCATCAAAAATAAGAAATTATGTGTGAATTGTCTAAAACCTCATTCTGGAGAATGCAATTCAAACTTTTCATGCAGCTGCTGATGTTTTCTCGAAAACATCATTTCCTTCTCCACAGAGACAATGACCCTCAGTGTCCAATGGACACTCCCTGCCTTCCGTCAAACCAGGGGAAAACAAACCCCTCCAAAGAAACATTGGGTGACATACAGCAAGAAGTACATAGTCTTGTAGCCACTTTCGGGGCAGGAAACTCTGTCTTACTGAGTACGGTGGTTATTTATGTGACGAATGTGTTCGGACAGCGCTGCAGAATAAGAGTTCTACTGGACTGTGGTTCGCAAATGAACCTTACCACGAAAAAAATGCGCAGAATTTTTTGGCTTGAAAACTAAACCCATTCGCAAACCGGGAATAAATGGGTCAGCTTATTCAGTCAAGGCGAAGACTTTCGCCCATATTTCGAGTGAAACAGAGACCTTTTCTCATAATTTAGAATTATGTATTATTCCAAAAATAACAGATGTAATTCCTTCAACCAAACTGGATATTTCTAATCTAGTGATACTGCATGACACTAAATTTGCAAACCCTAACTTCTATACACCTGGTAAAATCAATATATTAATAGGAAGTGAATTATTCTTTTACATCCTGAAAGAAGATACAGTTCAAGTGCTCAATGGAAACATAATATTGCAAAACACAGAATTTGGTTATTTAATGACAGGGGTCCTACCTACTATTAATAATCAATCCTACTGTTTTTTGATAAATGAATCTAATCTCGATAATCAATTAAGAAGTTTTTCGAATTAGAATCCTTCCTAGGAGATGGTAATGAAGTTGTAAGGAATGAAGAAAAAGTATTTTGCGAAGACATTTTAATGAAACACACTCGTGTGATGAAACAGGTAGATACAAAGTAAAATTACATATGAAGGATGATGCTACTTCTATGCTGGATTCATCTAAAGAATTTGCTATCAAGAGACTGAACACAATTTGGAAGCGTCTTGATGCTAATAAGACTATGGCTAATTTGTGTAAGGAATTTATGAACGAATATTTAAACATAAATCACATGGAACCTGTTATGCCCGTGGAAAACTGTGATACTTGTTACAACATTCCCCATCACATAGTATATTGCCCGGAGAAAACTTAACTCGATTAAGAGTTGTTTTCCATGCATCGTGTAAATCATCCAGTGGCTATTCGCTAAATTCAATTCTATTGAATGGAGGTACAATTCAAGGGGATCTTTTTTCTGTAGTTTCCAGGTTTAGGAAGCATCGCTTTGCCTTCAGTGCTGATATTAAACAGATGTATTGACAAATACATTCATTGCAGAGAAATTTAAAGGAGATTGTTTGGAAGCCAAGGCACGAGGCACCAGTTCAAGTTTATAGCTTACAAATGGTACTACTAGCGCACCATTCTTAGCTATGAGAACTTTAAATCCATTGACAGCTGACGAACACAACCATTTTCCTAGGGCAGCTGCTGTCACATCTACGGATTTTTATATGGATGACATACTGACGAGAGGGAATACTTTAGAAAAAGCAGAGGAGCTACAGTCCGAATTAGTACAAATGTTTCGTCGTGGAGGTATGGAGCAACATAAATGAGTGTCCAACCATCCTGAGCTGCTGCATGATATTTCAGCAAATATTCATTTGAGTCTCAAGTGTAGTGTAGTGAAGACACTAAGAATGCTTTGGAAACCAAAGTATGATTATTTTACTTTCAAAACAGCTGTGGACAATCAAGATAGTTTTATTAAATGTCAGGTGTTATCTGAAATAGCTAAGCTTTTTGATCCCTTGGGTCTCATCAGACCAATAGTAATGAAGGCAAAAATATTCA
This sequence comes from Stegodyphus mimosarum, assembly GCA_000611955.2. NCBI lineage: Eukaryota > Metazoa > Arthropoda > Arachnida > Araneae > Eresidae > Stegodyphus > Stegodyphus mimosarum. The sequence continues at coordinate 37,492 of KK120831.1, forward strand.
TGCAGAGGATTAGAATGAAGGAAGAGAATGATGGAGGATGAGAATTTACCTCCTTGCCATTGTGCCTTACACAGAATTTTGGAGACGCTGCCTGGTACAGATGGTAAGGTACACGTAGCTGAAGTTAAAACTGCTTCAGGAATTTTTACTAGATCTATTTCAAAGATCTGTTTATTGCCAATTTAATATTCAAGTTTCTATTGACTATATATATATTTGGAATCAGTTTATACATTATAAGAATTTAATAATGATTGAATGTTTAAAGAAATTATATGGCTTACTCTGAAATGTATTTATCATGTTTTATGTCAACTTATATATTGTTTGCACAATTACTGTTTTCATGTTTTAATGTTTTTAAAAACTTCATAGTTCAGTTTTAAAACTGTAGTAATCTGACTATTTATGTGATTATCATTTTTGAAATATTGTAATTCATCAATAATTAATTAATTAAAATTTTTGTATCAAATTTCAATGCCGGGCGGAATGTTCCATCTCGGTTAGAATATTTCTGTCTATTTGTACTGGCTTAACATTTGCAGTGCCACGTAATGTCAGTGGTGAGAGTTCAGTACTAATCAGTAAATGATAGGGATGCACTCGGTCCACCCCGAGTCTCTTGTCCTCTGCCCGGTCAAGGTGGCAGTCAGTTGTTAATTGTAATCCTTACTTAAATTGCCTGTTTAATTCTTACATTGCCCGTTTAAGCGGTATTATTATGCATGAAGGAAAATAAATGTTGTTAAGTTTTCAACTTGACTTTTATGAATTTATATACAGTCCACTAATACATGCTGTCATAATAACAATAATAATAAAAGTTGAAGAACTGAATAAATTAAAATTATGCCATTGAATGTCATATCATATGATAAATAGAGAATTCAAAGATGTCTCCGCTGAATTTATTTTAAAGATTTATGAATTTATCTAAAAAAGTAAATAAGCTAAAAACAATTTTCATTGTTGATGAAACTTTAGTCTTTTCTTTCATCTCATGCTTGAAAAGAGATGTTCAGTATCTTGGACAAAATTGCTTCATTATGTTACTTTGAGCAATTATGGATGAAACTGAAGACCACACCTCATTAGAATCTCACAGAAAATAAATTATTTCAAAAGTGAGTGTATATAGCGTATACAAATGGGGAGGAATTATTGCTAATACGTTTTCAGAATGCCTCAAGTAAATCATTAGAGCATTAAGGTTTTCTTTAGGCAATTAAGCCATTAAGAAAAATGTAAGGCACTAAGAAAATAAAATATATTTTTTTATTTAATTATTATTTATTTATTTGCATAAAATGTAATCTTTATGTTATGCTGTTTGATTTTTAGAATTGGAAAAATTTAAATTAAAATGTAGATAATACAACTTTTGCATTATATCTTATCTTTTGAACGGCCCAGTAAAAGACATACTTACCATGCTTTATGTTATTTTCTCTTTTAATGTGAAATGCAGTTTTCAAAGGCATCCTGATGAATATTGGGTGACAAAGTGTTCTTTTAAAATAAATTAAATCAAATTTTAGAAAATGTTTATATGGACAAACATGCTTAAAGTATATAGTGCAAGTGATTCAACAGGAATTTTTAAAATAAGTCTTTAAAAAATTGTAATTCAACCCCACAACTCAAATAATTTAAAAATGAAATTCTAAAAAGAAAGACAAATATAAAAAAATAACTATGATTAAAAATTATAATATGAAGTAAAAATATATGCAAGGGAAAAAATGCTGTCTCTGAAAACTGAAAGAGAAAGTGAAATAAGTTG
>KK120831.1:39350-56363 GCA_000611955.2 Stegodyphus mimosarum
ACACCAAGGTTTTCTGAATTCCTGAGTAAATTTCATGCCAAATTTACAAAATTTGATTTTTAGGTATAATTTGAGTTGTAGACTCAAAATATGGAAAAAATTGTATGTCATTTCAGAAAAAGTCCAATTTTACATCAAAATATGTATGCTAGAACAATGCTGTATGTGATCTAATATATATCATAAGTCATGCTTTCGAGATATCAAAAATGCAAGTTGAATTTTGTCAATCATCTGATTAGAATGGGAAATATACAATTATCCTTTACCCTCCCCCCTTTTTTTTACTTGTGGGCTTTTTTCTTATAGGAAGCTGATTTTATATGTAATTAATGTTGTTTTTCTGCAGTTGAATGAAAACTTTGTGTCTGTACTACTAAATATTTCGATAGAATTGAAGATGTTTGACAGAACATTTTAAAATTCATTTAGAAGGGTAAATCACACGACATTGATATTTAAAATGCTAAATGTGCATCTAAATGCATTACTGTTCTACTAATTTGTAATTGTAGACTTATCATTTGCAGTTGTAATATTGATCTCTTTATAATTCTGTTGACTTTCATAAAATTTCATTCTACTATTGAAATAAATTGGATTACGTTATGTATAGTTTTGTTTTAAAATGCACATAGTCATATAACTTTTAAACTTTTTAGAATAAATTATAAATATTCTGTAACTTTTTAAAGATGAATTTCACTTTTAACTAAAATTTCACTTCAGATATTCCTTTATATTATTTCTTAAATTCTTTCTTATTATAGCATGGTAGTCGTAAACAATTATTAGAAACCATTTCTTTTTTATTATAAATTCCATTTTCACATATTATTTTCTTGAAGTATTTGATACTGGTATTTGAATATATTTATTTTCAAATTTTTGTAATCAAGTTTCAAGTTGAATTCAATAAATGAGAGTTACTCCATTTTTTACTTCAGAATGCAATGAATAACCAGCAAGGAAACACATTTATAGATGTATTTAATTCTCCCTTTCTATAATAAGAATCTTTTTTAAGTAAGTTTTAATATTACTAATAATTATATTTATGGAAATATTAAATTTATTTATATATATTGTTTTTTCACAGTGGCTGATTTTTCTGATGACGACTCTTCTGAATTTTTCCCTGGTAAGCATTCATTATATCAGTTTTATGTTCAAAAAGGTCATACATTATAATATAGTTGATTCTTGATGAAAGTTTAAATTTATGTCTTATTGGCAGTAAGACAAAACTACATATGAATAATTTAAATGAATTCAGTTCCATATACATAGTTTGTAATCAAATGAACAATTCATACACAATAAATAATTACTTTAGAAATGTCTCTTGCCTTAGAATTAAAAAATAATATTGAAAATTACCATTTATTGTAGAACTTTACTTATTGCATACATGTTATTGCAACCAACTTAGCAAAAGTCGCCAGATTTTTAGAATGTGCCAGTGCATTGTTTTCCAGTTTTTAGCAAACAGGTTTTTTTTTTTTTTTAAATTTTTTAGGGAGGGAATATTTTTATAAGTTCTTATTATCTATTTCAGGAGTTCTCAGATGGGGGGGGGATATGGTTGGCCTTTTATTTGCCAGTTTAGTTTCAGTTTATGAATATTAACTTCTACTTTATTTAAGTTTTAATATTTATATTTTTTTAGTATTATTAACACTTTTACTTTTTCTTGTTTAATCTACAAGATATATTAAAAATAGTATTAATTTAAATTTATATATATATATATATATATATATATATATTAAGTTTTGGAAAGAAGGGAGAGGGGACTGATCATCTCTCAGTATAAAAAGGGCACATGGGGCTAAGAAACTCGAGGACTCCTGGTCAGTATAGTCAAAGCATGGTACTTTTTGTGTCGGACTCAGTTTTAAAATATGTTCTTGTGAGATTTGCCTGCAATAGAAGAAACTGTACCAGAATATCTGCAGAAATACAATATTTTATTGCAAGTATTGAAAAATTGCACTTGCTTTGAATCTGTTCTTAAAGCAATCATCATGAAATTTCTATCAGAATACAGAAAAACCTGCTTGTAAATAGGTTTATTATTGATTGATTTTTGGAGTGAAAACCTAATTAAAACATGAAATATGTATGTAATATGTTTGTACATAATAAATAATAGTATTGTAATATTAATATAATATTAATGAATAATAATATTAAAAATCATTTTCATTTTGTAAAATATTGCCAAATTGCATTAAGGTAGTAGCACATTTACTGATTTATCCTGTTAAGTTTCACTGTATTTAATTTTAAATATTGTTTTTCTTAGTCAATTGGAATTGGTTTTTCTTAATTTAATTTCTTAAGTACTATTGGAAAGATTATTAAAATTTTTTATCATCAGAATATTTTTCTTATTCATTCACTTATTAAAGTTTGACTGCATTTGTTTTAGAAAAAGTTAATTTACATATTTTGGAATAAGTCATCTTTTCTGTATCTGCTTCTCATTATATTTAAAAATAATTAATTTTACTATTTAACAAATACCATACAAAGTAAATTATGTGTAAAATAATATTAGTACATCTTTATTTGCCCATTGTATATTTTCTCTTTAGCTTATAATTTAAAAGCCACTAATTTGTTTTAGCCTCACGTAAGATAAAAGCATATTGCAAAGTTTGTTTTTACTAATTTTATCTCTTGAAAATTCAGAGGAAAAAATTATGTAAAGCTTGGCATTTCTTAAGAAAAAAAAAAAAAAAAACCTAACTGGAGAGCATAACACATTAAAAAGCATGTTTGAATAGATATTCTAGTAGAGTACGGAATCTGAGATATGGACTGATTGAGACTTCAACAGTTCAGGACTCCGAAATTTCTAGAGTTTAGATCATCAGTTTAAATCTAGTAAGATGCAGAAATTATAAAATCAAAAATATGAAATAGCAAAAAATTTATTACTTTAAAGGAATCAAAATATGCAAAAAAAGCTCAATATTTATTTGTTTAATTTTATTAAACATTACTTTAAATGCAAATTTTTTTTTTTAGGAGGGCTAATATTTTCTCTTTAATTTTACAGGCAGACATAATTCCTTGTTTATTTATGAAGTTTCATTATTCAAGTGTTGTAACTGTCATGTGTAGAGTTCTTACTTAATTGTCAGTTGAAGTCTTTTCATTCTCAAAAATCTCTTTGTTACTTTCATTACTATCGCTACCGGTATAGTCTGTATTTAAAACCGTACTGCAGATTTTGCCATTCATTAGTTGATTAGGCCATTGTCATTGCAATAGAAAACTTATATTGCTTTTTTTTTATTGTTATTACTTCTCCAAATTTTTTAAAAACTCTATTAGTTGGAAAATTTTGCCATCAGAATCTATGGCAAAATAAAAATGTTGTTTTGTCTAATTTTGAAATTCCACTTTTAAAGCCCAAATTTTGCCAACACTGCTTTCTTGCACCAATGCTGCTTTAAAAAGGCAGAAATGAAATATGCTTTTACTTTGAAAATCCTGCTGCAGCTCCAGAATTAGAAAGTCTTTTTGTTATAATCAAAAATTCAAACTTTAATTTTGATAAGAGAACTGTAATAAATATTTTGCAAAAAAAAAAAAAAAAAAAGAAGAACAAAAAAAAGAAGAACGCCGAATCAAATTAGTTATGAAAGAATGCAATTTGCTATGTTAAACGAATTTCTTCCTTTCCTTTCTCGCTATCCACTGCTATGCTAACAAAAGAAAATCTGTATTAGCAATACCCTACTCCATAAAAATATACCTCGGGGCTACGTTTATTGTTTAGGTCAAATAGAAAAATATCCCCCCCCTCCGCCACAATCACCCAAGGGCTGGAAGGGTAGTAACAACTAACATCAATCAATCGTCATTGGCCAGGATGATGTCATTTTCTGGGAAGCAGGTGTTTGAAAGCAGCATCTTCAAAAAAGGAATCTTGGTTAATCCAGAGCAAAATCACTTTTATCGCATATTTACAATTTTCTTCAGGATTGTATTCTTCACTCCTAAGTTTTATGGAAAAAAGGGAAAAAAAATTGCTGGTGGTTTGAAAGTCCAAATATTAGATCAGTCTTGATATTGGACATCCATATTTCAGTCTTTGCATAGTATATTTTGGGTTTCAAAAGTCATAAGTTATTTCAGTAATAATAATATCAGTTTAATTTCAGTAATAATTTTAACTAACATAATGTACTTTCCTATCTCTGCGTACAATTTAGATTTTTACCATAAATCAAAAATTTCAAATTATATGCTGGAAAAATTGGGATAGGTATCCAAGGAGATAAATATTCACATAAATATGGTATTGGAAAGATTATAAAGAATAGCTTATATAGGTTTAAATTAATGCATCAGCTGCAAACAAAATGATCAGAATTTTATAAAATATTTAACTTCTTTTCAGCTGTAAAATTATTAAATTTCTGCTATATCTGTAGTGGGCTATTCAAGTGTATGATTTTGATAAGAGAAATTTATGTTATGCTATATATTGTTGTTTTAACATAAATCCTAAAATAATGACATTTAAAAATAGTAAGTAAATGTCATGTTGGCTCTATAGTATTTTCTTAAAAAATGCTCAGAATAGGGCGTGGGTTAGATAATTCTTTATTTATAATTATTCTGTAATAAGAAGCTCAGAAAGTGTATGTAATTTGATAGTCTTTTATTTTCAGGAAGTTATACCTGAATGTACACACTAATTAATGGAACTTCTCCATGATATAAAAAGCATGTTCCTTTTATAATTTTTAAGCGTAATGTAAGAATATCAAATTAGACAGTGAATTAGAAATAACACTTTAATTAAAAATGAAATGTGCTGTGTTTACTTGAATATTCGCCCTCTTTTTATTATATAATTTAGAAGCTATTGTTTTAGTAGCATAAAAGATATGAATTTACATGGCAAAATATGTAAATAAAAGGAATAATAATTTTTGTTTCAAATAGTCACCCAATCAGTCATTTCGTCATTACAGGGCACATACCAATATTACATCTCCCAGAAACAGAAAATGACACACAGACAACCAACACTTATGCTAGAATCAAAGCAGTCCCCTAGAATTCAGACTAGCAGTTGGCCTCTGCTAAACACTATCATTCAGGGACTTTTTTTTTAAGCAATAATTATAATTAATTTCACAGAAATATATAACACATTCCTTTTAATGTGAGAAACTCTTTATGATGCATTTAAAGGGAGGAAAAGTATTGAATAAAGCTTAAAAAAAATGAGAAGAATGTGCTACTGAAACCCCTTTGTGTGAACATTTGAGAAGTTTAACCCTTTCAGCTTAAAAGGTTAGCTGCTGCGATTGTGCTATTTGTAAATAAATGAGGATTTCAACTTGTTAGCTATCATTTTGTAAGCTTCTGTGTTTAGCCATGCAACTTGATTTTCATCTTCAGGAAGTGCTGACCTACTGCTAGTACATGCCTTTTTAATGGTACACCAACCTTAATAATGAGTATCGTAGTTTATCTCTGTGTATATAAATATATTGGGTACTCTTCTGTTACCAGGACCAGATTAAAAAATGTATGTATATAGGTATGTATGTGCATATGTGTGTGTCTGCACACACATATACATTCATGCAAATTTTACATGCATACATGAACACATCTATCCATCCATACATGCATACATACATAACATGCATCTTTTCTGAATTGGGTTCTGATATCAGAAGAGTGCCATATATTCTTTAATAGTCATTGTAATACTGAAATGTAATCATTATTCAGAAAACTAATAATAGAATGTAGAGTTTTATATGCTGAGTGGTTTTTGAAAATGAGAGTAAACAAAAAATTACAATTTGAACAAAAAATTAGCTTAAAGTTATTGTTTGAACTGAGCATAATATAACTTCATGGACAGTTAAAACTGAACAATTAGAAATTAATATACTGCATTTTATTGTGAAAGATTTAATATTTGCTGGACATTAGAAAATATAAATTTAATAATTGCTAACTATGTAATGCTAATTTTGGTCACTGCATTCTAGAATCAACTGCCATGAATAACACATTATCTAATTCATCTGTGAGCAATGGAGCTTCGACTTTGTCATCTTCAGGAATCTCATCCACTGTTTCCAGTAGCTTTGCCAATTCTGCTTTTTCAAGCATCCATAGTAACAACTATGTCCAGATGTCTTCAGTGAGAAAATTTTTTAAACATAAAATTGAGATTTTTGAAAAATCCATTTTTTTATTTTGATTTATTTAACCAGTTTAATTAATTTGTATGTAAATAACTTAATAGTTTATTTGTACATATTTCTATAAAATCTGAACTCTAAATTTTCTCTTTTAAGTTCATGATGAACTGTTTTTATGCTTTAGGCATCTCAGAATCCCCCTTCTCCTCAGTATCCTGCAAATCATCCTTTATGTGGATCCAAGCATTTGTGTTCTATCTGTGGAGATCGAGCTTCTGGAAAGCATTATGGCGTCTATAGGTAAAATCATAAATATTAATACTGGATTTCATTAGAGGTTTTTTGGAAGTTAAACAGTTTTGTATTGTGAAACATGCTGGTCACTAAATGTGATTAAAATTAGTAATTGTATTAATATGGCTAATATTAACTCTGTGAATGGCACGGCTTTTAGAATCTGCTCACGAATGCATATATTTAAAAAACATAGATTAGCGAAAGTCTCTGTTTTCATAAGCTTCCATTCATGAAGATTATATTTACATCATTAAAGAAAGTAAGAAAGCAAAGTATTTAAATTATAAGCTAATATATAACAAATGACAAAAAATTTCATGAACAGATAAAGGTGGTTTTGCTACTCATAGTTCTATTCAGATCATTTTTAATTAATACATAATAGGAACATGGTACCAGATGTGTGCTACAAAATAGACAATCTAATAATTTATTGTTTCTGTAGGTGTGTTTCTCATTCAGGCTATGAATTTGTCTACTGAAACTCCTAATTATAGTACACATATTTTATCACATGTATTGGAAAATAAATGAAACATGTTGAGTAAAATTACAATAGCTCGCACTTTTGACTGGATGCAAATTCATCATGTAGTCAAAACAAAGTATTTTTTTCAGATGGTGAAAAAAATGTAATGAGAAGGCGACAAAAATGTATAAAAATAAAAATCTGCCCAAAGTTTTAAAAGCCGGATCTAAAGGAAAAGTTGAGCAGCTTCTTTTAGGCTGTAAAACTGAATATAATTGGCAAGAAAATATTATTTTGAAATAAAAGAAAAATGGTATTTTCTGATCATCCTCACCGCAACTGAAAAGCCACAGAAAAGTACAAATGAGGCAGTGCACTATTTGTCAAAAAGTATTTATGTAACAACCAGGTATTTGTTCAGCAGCATATGTTTATGTGTACATTGATTTGCACTTTTGAAATTTGAGTCATTTATCTGATTAGTGTTTCTTTCTACTCTGAATACATTTGTTTTTGTCATAACAAATCGTCTTGAAATTTTGGAATTTGTTCTCTCACGGTTGGCACATAGTGCATAGTTGTGTGCAATGCTGAGTTTATGCAGCTCTCTATCTCTCTCTTTTTTTTAAGTGAAAAGAGATAGTTGTGTACATGGGGAGAACAACAGAGCACAAAAAAACTGGGATGTGTACATGTGTTCTATGAAAAAAGTAGAATGTAAAAAAATTGGCAGCACTGCATAGATTATTGAAGTAGACTTAATGATATCCAAACAAACTTTACTCTTCAAAGTTGTCAACGAATTCCGAACTTTTCAGTAGTGGTGTAGATAATCAGAAAGTACCAAAAAAGTAGGTATTTAATCCACCCCCAAATAAACATATTTCTTAAATACATAAATTTTATTTATTTATTAGCCCAAAGGACAGACCACAAGGGCTATTAATTTTGTTTTCGCATTTTGTGTTGGTTCAGTATAAATGTTGGTTCACTTTTCAAATTGTTGCCACCAAATATTAAGAGCCCTGTAAGAAATTAAATAATGATGAATCTGTATAAATGTATGTATGTTTCTCGCATTGTGATAGAACAACAGTAACTAGGGCCATCAAATTTTGAATAACATACGTTTCCACCCGAGTATGGGCATCTGGAAGCCCAAATGTTTAGTTGGAATTTGTTTTATTATCTATTTCATATTTTGTAAAACTTTTAACAAATTTTTGATTAATAAACTCGACAAAGATATACTCATTTCAAAATTGTTTTGTGATATTGCTGTTGAACTGAATTTTATTGTTTAAGTGCGAAGAACATGATATTGGATAAATAACATTGAATAAATAATGGTAACACACAAAACGTTAAAGAAAGATGTAATTTGGACGTAATTTAAAATCTGAAACCTTTCAGATTTTATATTGTTTTAAGTCTATGAGGTATTTATAAAGATTTTAATATTATTGCAAACTGTAATTACGGATGCTTAGTATAATTTAATAATGCCATTTTTTTTATTATTTATTGTTTTATTATAGTTGTGAAGGATGCAAAGGTTTCTTCAAGCGTACTGTTCGAAAAGATTTAACATATGCATGCAGAGAAGAACGTAACTGTATTATTGACAAACGTCAAAGGAACCGTTGTCAGTATTGCCGTTATCAGAAATGTCTGTCAATGGGAATGAAACGAGAAGGTAAGTTAAAATATTTGCAAACATACCTTTCCATAAAATGGAAAAGAGATGTATTACATTTTTTGCATTCTTAATTAAATTTATTAAATTTATATATATATATAAGGTATTTATTTATATTAGCATAAATGAAGAAGTAGTTAAAATATTTTATTTTTGGTTCCTGTCCTCAAAAAATTATTTTATTAATTTTTCAGTTTTCTAGATTTTGCATTAAATCTCATGTTTTTGAATTACTTAAATGAAATCAAATATTTTAGTGAGTACAAAAGAAAGCCACATCCTCAGTGTAGAAAGACCGATTAAAAATTGAAAAGAATAATGAAAAAACTGAACGTGTTGTTGCATTGGAAATAGAGTTCAGTAAATGGGAAATTAATTAAAATTGATCTGAGAAAAGAGAAAGTGCAAAAGCAAATATGAACTAAATGATTAAAAAAAAAAAGCAGAAGTATGCATAAAAATGCAATATTATAAAAAAAAAGTAATGGATACTTAAAGTGGGACCCAAAAAATTAAGAAACATGATATTTTCTAAAAAATTATAAGCATTATGGTTCACAAATAATTGTCTCTCAAAATATTCTAAGGTCAATAACGATTAACTTATTATGAAGTAATTTTTTGTGAACTGCAAGTTCTTTTGTAAAAGACATTTATTGTACTGTAAGCACATTTGAACTCAATATGTGCATCTTTAAATATTACAAAAAGAAGATGCTTTTTTTTACCCCCTGTATGTCTTAAAAACACTGCATAACTTACTCTTAAAATTAAAAAAAAAAAAAAAATAGAACAACAATATCTCAATGTTGCCAGAACCTAACTACAAAAATCATACATTTACAAAATACAGTCAAAATGAAATTCAGCACGCATCATCCAAAGAGAAAAATAAAATGTAAAATAAAGTATAACAAAATAATAATTTACATTTGTAACTGTTCTCAGGATACAATTTTTTCACAGTGATAATATTTACTTGTATTATGCTGATTAGTAGCAGTGTTGAATTATCAGAACAGGTGAAGCTATGTTATAGAATGTAGATGAAGTTGTATTATAGCACATTTTGTTCCAAATAATTGGATTGTACTTAATAAAGAAAAATAGGAAAACTGTACATGTGGAATAAAGAAAATAAGAATTAATAAGTGAGCTCCATTCTTTTTGTTTACATAGGAATTTATATGTACGTTTGTGGAAATTGTGGAAGTCTTCTAAGAAAAGTGTATTTGGCTCATATTACAACTTATTATTATTTTTTTTTTTTAAAGCACCAGAGGTACAAGTAGTCTCGAAATTTTGTTCTTGTCTATATCACTTTTGTGTTGGAATCATTTTTTAAAGTGCTGCCACCAAATGTTATCACCATGTATTATTAAAAACAAATAAAGAAGAATCTGTACATATATATTGGGTTTTAATGAAAGTTTTTCCACCACTGCAAATATTGTTTGTTCAAACAGTTCACGTCTGTGTGTTTAATCATATTTTGCCAAACGATTTTTTGGCATTTGAAAGAGACTTGCTTAATAACACTGTGTTATGAAATTTGTAGAAAAATATTGTTAAGTACAAGATGTTTGAAATGGAATTATCACGTACCAGATTAGAACCATCATTTACTTCCAGTTCTGTTGCAAAAAGTCAGCTACAGAATGTAGCCAAATCATGTGTACAACTTTTAAGTACTGATGTTGTGTCGTATGACAGTGTGAAGGTTTGGTATTGGACATTCATAAACAAGGACTATAACATTCAAGAAGCAGAGCGCTCTGGCCGGCCTACTGATGTTGATGAGGCCCGCCTGTGAAACCTTCCTAGTAAAGTGGATTTAAATGGATGTAACATAAATAATTAGGAATAAAGTTCATTTCTGTCAGAGAATATGGTGAAATTTATTCTTGGCATTTACCTGACAGATCTTACATGTGTGTTGTGAATCAAATATAAATTTGAAGTATATTTTTGGAATTAAAAAATAATGAATGTCTTTTGAAAGTGTAACAGAATTTTAAAAAATTGTAGTTTCCTTTAAAATTTGAGAATGAATTTCATATTAAAATCATTTTTATACCTAATTTATACTTTGTTCAGTATTCTACTAAAAATTTTGCTAAGGAGAGAGAAATTTATAAAACAGACATTTGCTATATAGAGGTTGGACTGTGCTATCACTTTGTTCTTAACATTGGATCCAATCAGAAGCTTGGTGCTGAATTGCTACATAAATTAAGCATTACTGATGTTTGCATCAAGTCAAAGATTTACTGCTGAAAAAGCAGAATTATCAAATTCCAGGCACATTCTCCAAATAAGGAATAAAGTTCATTTCTGCTGATTTTATCATGTTTGCTGAATTGAAGAATAATAATTGAAATTTTATTAGAAGTATAAATTAAACAAGTAATCCAAAAAATCATGCAATTAAAATACCAAATAAAAGAAAAAAATGGCAAATGACTCCTTAATTTAATATGCTTGATGACTCCGAATTATCTGTATGTGCTTAAGAAACTGATTTTTTAAAAAAAATATTGAATGGAATGATTTAGAGTGATGCATGGTATTATGACAAAAATGAAAAACTTGATTATAAATGCATACAAAAGTGTATTATGAAAGTTAGTTTAATGGATATAACAAAATGAAAGGTTAATCTACATATGGGAAATGATGCATTCAAGGGGGATATTTGGAGGGAAACTTACTTGTATTCTCATTATAAAGAAAAAATCTCGGAGCTGTCATGTAATCAACCTGTAAATTAGAATTAAAACAAAGGGCAAGTAAGTAGGTTATTGGCATTCTCCCCCCCCCTTTGCGAACTTAATCGCATTAAGGGTCCTCACCTTCAACAGAACTGAGGCTGCGGTTCAACCCCTTTCCCATAAACTTGGAGGGATTGGCGCAACACACCTGACTTCAGGGCGTCAACTGGTCGTTATTTTGCTACCTACCAGTCGCTCGAGCTGCCCATCACAGAAGGTCATTACCCAGCATACAGGGGCATTACCCCCAGGCCGCTAGAGCTGTTCTGCTCTAAGACCTGCCAGACTCCTTGCCGACCAATTAGTGACCTTTCCACAGCCTCCAGAACCACTTGGTTCATAATTTGTATACCCCTATGGCCAATACTGCCTAGGTACAGATCCTAGCCAGTAGCTTCACAGAATTCTCTATGTCGACCCTGGGGGGGGGAACAAAGGGCAAGCTATCATTGTTCAGTTGTTTTATCCATTGGATTATTGGTGGGCCAAACTGTATTATGAAACAAGTAAAATTGAAATAATACATGCCAATGGAATTTTAAGAAAAAATTGAGTACCCCAGAAATGAGTGGAAATTTTTTTTTATAATCTTCCCTAACTTAACTATACACATATTAACTATACATTTAATAGAACAGTACCCATATAACTTGTACTATTAACTCTACACACGGGTTGTGTTTACATATTATGAAGTAATTTTTGTTACCAATAATTAGAGTTTGAGGACGAAATTCTTCTATTTGCCAGCATAGTTTTCGTAGTGAAAGCTGTTTCAAAGGTTCCTGTAAGTTTTCTGTGGGATTTAAATCTTGATATTTTTCTGACCAGGGTGTTATTTATTTAAAAAATTTGACAGTCAGGTACATTCAGAGTAGATGCACATTATCATCTCTAAAGTAAATCCTCATGCATGTATAAAAAGCTTTGCAGAGAATTGTAAAACTTCATTACAATATCTCCAGACAGATACAGATCTTTGGTTGAGCACTGTGTGCACCATATCACATCATCACATTGTTCACCATATCATCACATCTACAGTGGCACAATGTTAATTTCTTTAATGTTGATGGGAATGTTTCGTGTTCTTGGCTCCCTCCAACTATAAACACATTAATAATTAAATCTTAACCTGAACCATCATTCTGTCACTGAAAAGAGGAAATTGTTGTAAACATAACTTCTGATATTCTCAGCCATAATTCAGAAGAGCTTTCTTTTCTTGTGAGGCCATACATTTTCTAGCATAAATGTCCTTCCCCTTAAGCTTTCTGTATAAAATTTGCTGTGATATGGAGGTTACAGTAGTAGCTGAAAAGTCTGATTTTGCTGGTTAACAGTTGAATTCTCATTATTATAGGTAATTACAGAGAGAAACTGTCTTAAAAAGCAGTTTGTCCCCCCTGTGGCAGTATGTTGCTTTTCTATCGATCTAGAAATTTTCAGGTATCTTTTTTCACTTATTCTCTGGAATAAGGGAAAGACACTGCTTTGAATGGCTGCAACTTCAGACTTTGCTTCTGAATGGCTGCAAAGTCCCCATCTTCCAAATGTTACTCTGGTAGCATTAGAAAATAGCTTTGATTTGAATAGTACTGAAATTGAGTCCTGCATTTCAGAAGTTTGTGGAAATGTATTTTGCACAAAGTGCTCATCTTTGAACAGTATGATGCCATTATTTGTTGAATTGGATAATAATAATTGCCTTTTTATCATTGCATAAAAAATAAACCAGATCAAGTGGTTACTTAATAAAGTATCATTATTACTTTCTTGTACGAGGTAAAGGAAGTATTGTAATCACAAAAAATTTTGGGTATCTTGTTTCAATGGAAATATCCATTTTGACTGCTTCTGAATCCATTTGGATGATTTTTTTAAAAATTTATATAAAAATAATTCTTGGCACCAGGGATAATTTTCAGATTTAAATGCTAATAGAGCATTACAGTATGTTGAAGGTTTATTTAATGAGGGAAAAGAGTTAATTTGTATGATTGATTTTAAAAATATGTAAACTAATTTTTGATTTTAAATCAACACTCTCCCAAACTTTCATTTTTGAATCTGCAAGATTCCAAGCTTAGAAGATTCCAAGCTTAGAATTTAATACTTACATTAAATGAATAAGTTTGCATATTTTAAGATATGAAATTTGGTAAAAATAAAGTTTAATGTAAAAGAATTATTTTGATTTAAGATACAAAATCTCGAAATCAACATTTATGATTTTTTTCCTTTCAAATTACCTTTAGATGGGCTCAGCATGACATCATTTAATGGTAAATTTTATTAAAACAAGAATTGTTTCTTCTGTCATTAGTTCATAAGTAATTTTGCAAAGACTAAAAAAAAATTGAAATCAACTAAATTCTATGTTAAAAATGATATTTCCTTATTCACAGTATTTTTTGTTGTTGAATTGCAAACAGTTCAGTTTAAAATATTTAAAACTGTTCATTTATTCAAAACCATTAAGTTATCAAAAGTACAAGTAATTTTATCTCAAACTACATCTTCCCCTAAATGTTGTCTTAAAAAAATTGTGAGCCTTTAAATATTTATTGTAAATGTTATGATTTTTTTATCAAATTAAATGTTGAGTGTTTCTTTTATTATATATTCGTAATTTATAATAATTATTTATTTTTTCATACTTAGTTATGAGAATTACCCTTTATATAGATTTAATTTGCTAAATCAAAATTTGGCATAGATATTCATTTTCGTTATTGTAGCTAATTGCACTCATTTAATGTAATTTTTCATCACGGTGTATTAATCTTTACTTATTTCATATAGCTGTACAAGAAGAACGGCAAAGAAACAGAGAACGAAGTGAGAATGAAGTTGAAAGTACAAGTAATATACAAGCAGATATTAGTACTGATCGAATATTAGAAGCAGAATTATGGATGGAAGCCAAAAAAGAACCGGTAAACTATTGATATTTATAATTTTCTTGATAATTTTTTATATGTCAAGTTAGAATATATTAAGTGTGTAATATTAAGTTATTGTGTTGCAGATATATGATATGTTGAATAATCAACTTGCAATAGTAATACTACCTGTTGCTGTGCTACTTCTCACTAAATGTCAGAATGTTTCTTCCCCAATTATGTCTCCTCATTCAAATAGTGCATTTTATTTCAACTATAAAATCAAATATTTTAGTTTCATATAAAGATACATACATACAGGTTTGCAATGGATTGAAGGCTCACAGAACCAATAACTGGGTGAAATTTATTTTTCCAAAATACATTAACACTTTTCACGCACACACCAAAAAAAGGTTTAAAACACTTTTTTATAGTACAGCTCTTCTCAGTATGACGGGGCACTACCACTAGTTATTGCTTCAAACTACTAAGAACTGTATTTTGCATGGCTTTGAACACAAGACAATGCAGGACGCATCTAAAAGTTAAGCTCGCGTGGCTCAACTCAATACTCTGAACTCAACTGAAAACTGATGCTGTCTGGCAGTTAGTATACACCATCTGGCAAGAAATATTCAGTGTATTTGATTTCTTGTAATTGCTGGAAGGCATATACAGTTGCATTTACATAGGGGCAGTTACATAGGGATCGGACCAGTTACTGTTATGCAGGGCTTGGACCAAAATGTCGCCAAATATACTTTAAGCTGGGTGTGTGACAAAAATTATTGCCAAAACCATCACCTACTTGATCTTATCTTGCCAGTTTGTAGCCATTTACCTCAATGTTAAATGTATTTATTCCTGTAACCCTATCTTTCTGTCAATGTTTCATTTTCTGGTGCTTTTCATCTTGCATTACATAAAAAATACTACAATTTACATATAATTTCACTAAAATTATGTACATGTACAGAATATTCATAATATGTCCTTCCAAGGAATGCATGTCCCGGCCACCACTGTCCCTGGACAGGAATCCATGCTTACAAAAAAAAAAATACTAAATTGATAAATAAATGCTTGAATTTAGTAATGCAATGTGTGAATTTACAAATGTAATTTATATTCATATACGAGCATAGTCTTAGTATACTATTTACATTATATATATTATGGAGATGACGTACTATGGCCATAGTAAGGGGCTAACCTGTCATTACGAATCTGAACTATGATGTTGTACAGCTTTTTTAGAACAGTACAGGATGACTGTAGTTAAGAGGAACCTCCTTTCTATTGAACTGGAATTCATAACCACAATTTGTCACTGATGTTGAATGAATGTCATATTTCTCTCGTACCGTATTGAGTCTTCATCTTCTCCGTCGCCAAGTTGACTTGCTGTCACGCAGAATTGTGTCACTTCAAACTGTGCCTGGAGATTCTAGAATTTACTCTTCAGATGATGAAGGTGTATCTGGAGGGTGACGAAAGAAGAGATCATACAAGGTCGAATGCAGACGAAGGTCACAACTAATGAGCATCTGGGATGAGGAATAGTTGGTAGTCCTATTGATTACACTTCAGTAGGCCAGTAAAAACAGAGATAACTTCTTGCTTCAGTCCTATTATTCGTCAGCGAGAGGTTATTAAAGATGGTTCAGATGATGTTTAAGATGGTTAGACTGCTCTACCATACCATCTGACTGTGGATGTAAAAGTTTCATTTCGGGTTTGTCTATGCTAATTAGTTTAGAGTTCTTAAAATGCATTCAAGATAAAATTCCTTCCTTGATCAGAATGTAACTGGAGAGGCACTATAAACCTGAAAATCCAATGATGTATCAATTACCTCTGCTATTGTGACAGCCTTTTAATCAAAGCTGGGATAGGTTTCAGGCCATTTGCAGAGTAATTGATGACAACGAGCATATTTTTGTTGCCATCAGCAGATCATGACGGAGATCCTAGCATACCAAAAGGCGATACGCTCAAAAGGCATTTCTACAGTGTAACGTTGCAGCTTTCCTCATATGTGTTTCTTCAGTCCTTTCCAGCCCTTGCAGACATCACAAGATTGGCAACACTTTTGCATGTCAGCCCTTGCTTTACTGCAGTAGAAATCCTCTTGAACTCCTATGCAAAGTCTTCATTATTACTAAGTGGTCTTCATTTGGAAGTGTCAGTTGTCGTCAGAATGGCTTTGCATTATCGGATTTTGAATTTCTGGCATAAGATGCCATTTTGAATATGGAGTGAGTCATAGAGAGCCCAGTGTTGCTTTGCCCAGAGTTATAGATCAAAATGTTCTGCCAGGTAGATTTCTTATTTGAAGACTTTAAGTCAATGAGGAATTTAATGTTGCCATCTTCTAACTGCTCTGTCCTGGCTTCCTCTTCGCATTATGAGTCTAGGTCAGACAGTGTTGAATTTGTAACTTGCCATAATGACTGGATTAAAAACTTGAATTTGCTTTGATCAGTCTGACAGGCTTCATACAAAAGACCTCTTAGTACGGCTTCCATGAGTCGTTTGGATGGCCCGTATATTATATAATTCAAATGGCATCACCTTAATCTGCCAAAGGCTTTGTCAAGTAATAAATGCCATCTTTTCTCAGTCATCCGAGTGTATCTCTATCTGGCAATATCCACTCTTTAAATCGAGCATCGAAAATCACTTGCTTCCAGAAAGA
>KK120831.1:56421-91055 GCA_000611955.2 Stegodyphus mimosarum
GTCCAGAATGATCAATTCAAAGAAGAAGGTAACTGTCTTTTCTTCTATTTTGAGCTATTCGTTTGGTGATAGTCAACACAAAATCTAGTGTAATAATCATTGTTTTGGACCAGGATGATGAGAGGGACATGCTGATGGCTCGCTAACATCACTTTCTTGCATGTCCTTTAGACGTCTATCTTTTCCTGTTTAGCAATCAGTAAATGTCTTGGATGTTGCTTGATTGGTGGATGAACCCTGTATCAACTTTATGCTGTACCAAACTGGTTCAGCCTTTGTTAGATGATGTGCAGGAGAAAACGTCTTGAAATTCTTGAATGACACATTTTGGAGCAGTACTTGCTTGATTCCTTAGTTGTGCATTATGCAGTAACTCCACTGTTAGGCTCTCTGAAGAGACTGTGACTGGAGTATTACTGTTTGTTTATTTTTGCCTATTCATTTATTTTGGCAGCTGTTGCCATGATGATGGTCCCTGATAGGTTAATGAGTGCCATAGCTGCAAGTACTTCTTTTGGCAATAACGGTTCTTAGGATATTCCATTATGCTCTACGGCAAGTTTCTGTTTCCAGTTATGGATGCAGGTAATACAAATCCATTCTTGCTGGTACTACAACATTGTTTTGAGTTATTATTTGGGGAATGGATTTAAATCCTTTTCCTTTGATTACAAATATGTTTATGCCTTCAGAGGCAGAATTCAGTCCATTGTTTTTAAAGTCCAGTGAAAAATTGTGTTTCCTTAGAAAGTCTAATCTGAGTATGCAAAGGTTTATAATATACGCCACATATGCCATGTGATGGTAGGCAGCACCTCCAAACTGCTGTTAACATTCAACTTTCTATCGATGTCAATTTTATCACCATTTGGAGTCTGGAGGGTAACACAAGTCATTGTCCAGCTGTGTGCTATAATCTTTTAAACACATCTCGCCAGAGTGCAGTTGCAAGACGCTGAATAGAGTTGAGAGTCAGAAGGATATTTGTGACATCTGCTCTTGAGCAAAGTGGCAAGATGGCAGGCTTTAGCTTCAGAATCTCATCCATTTTTGTTCACCACTATAGAGAGCTATAGTCAGTATAGTCTTGTGCTCTTGTCAGGAGATTTTTCCATCATACATGGATAGGTTTTGAGAGGGTTGAGATGACAGAGATGTAAATTTAAAGCCAACAAAATTGTTTCCATTTGTCACTATGGACTTCAAGCTGTCAACCTTGCGGACAGCTTAAACTTTTTCATCAATTTGTTCTTTGATTTACTCAACTTTATTTTCAATCATATGTATTTTGCCTTCCATAACTTCAAATTTGTTTTCCAATATGGCAGTAATTTCTCTTCACATTTCTTCTTGACTTGCTTCAGTCTTTTCTTGGAACTGACTTGATGGTCTACTCCATCTTATCTTGGCTTGCTTTGTCTCTTCTTTAATGGACTTGGTGACCCTCTTCTATCTTTTCTTGAACTTCTTTCATCTGCTCTTTATTGGACATGTCAGCCCCTTACATCTTTTCTTGGAATGAATGCAGCAAAGAAATCAGCTTTTGTAATTTCCTCCTCCATTGCTTTTGTCACCAATATTCAATGCTATTTCTGACACCAAAAAGTGTTATGTGTATATGGGTTTAATGAATTGAATGCACACAGAACTGATGATAGCTTGATGAGGTTTATTTTCGCAGAGGGAACAAGTTACAGTTCTGGAACTTCTGAGACAAAAGTATTAGTACAGCTCTTCTCAGTATCACAAAACACAGTCAGTAGGTACCACTTCACTATGTGAGGTTTATCTATTTATTTTTAACTAATAATTCATTTTAAGTTGAGAAGCCTTTCCCATTTATTCTCTTTTCACCCACACTTTTCATGCCAGAATGTAAATGAGATAGTGCAAGTTTATTCAGATTAAGATAGAATGAAGCAAGAGTTTCAGAAGTTAGTTTTCAGAGAGTGTCTGCCTATTCTAATCCACATCGTGCTGTTATTATCCACGACTTGGTGTTGATGTGTTCTTGCCTTTAGCCTTGTCTCACTGGTTACTTTGGACCAGAGCTCTGCCTTCGTATTAAAGTATTCTATGAGCCATTAGGCTAACCTACATACCTTGAAATTATTATTTGTTATGTATATCTGTTAAGCCAGAAGTGTTGGCTTCGAATAACCCAAGTTGTGTCATTTGTTTATTTTGTGACTGAATAAAGGGTCTTATACACCCTTCTTCTGATCTCTGTTTAGTTTCACTAGGTTCGAAAATAATTCTTCAACAGCCTTTTGAAAGTTTATGTTCCCTAAGCAGCACAGATTTCATAACATTTTTAAAAATGTGGAACATGAGGCAGTGCAATATGCATGTAAAAGCAAGGATGACATGGTGATCTTTGAAAACTCTGAACTCAACTGAAAACTAATGCTCTCTCTGATCTTGTATAGTTTTCAACCGTCCACGGAGAAATTTTTAGTACTTTTAAAAATTGTTGTGAAATTGTGAAATTTCAAAGAGTTTCAATTCAAATTTTATTTCTCAAAATTATTGAAAGGCAGTTACAGTTATGTAGGGTTAGATGCTGTTACAATTACATAGAGCTCAGACAAAAATATTGCTAAATTGTTGTCAAGCATGGCGACTTTTGATGTCTCACCAAACCATTTACCTCCGTGACCCTGTAATCCTGGAACCCTATTTTTTATTACTTTATAACCCTTTTTTTTTTCTGGCGATGCTTCACTTTCTGATGCCTTTAGTATTACATTGTACAAGAAATTCTAGAATTTACATGTAATTTCATTAAAATTATTTACATGTATGCAAAATTTATTACAATATAAATCAGCAAATTTTTTATCACAATCCTCATAGAAGGTCACGTATGAAAACAACATCATTTCTAAAGACATAAATGGCTATCACTATTATATAAGCTGTGTTCAAATGAAAAGGTACGAAACATCGTAACAACCAAACCGGTTGAAATTTGAACATAACCACTTTGACATAACGTAGTGAGACATATAAGGATGTGAATGTAGTGTCCGACATGGTTATGTGCATGCGCAAGTGCCCACACCTGATGCCAGACTGAAGCAGGTAGTTGTGTGTTCCGTCTAATTGATGTGGCAGTGCATGTAATGACGTCTTGGTGTTCCCATTACAAAATTTGACAATTGAGGAGCAGCGAGATATTATCAGATTTCTGACTGTGGAAAGGATTAAACCGGCTGATGTTCAGCACCAGAAGGTGGCCGTATACTGAACAGACTGTGTACCCGACAAGTCAGTGAGAAAGTGGACCCAAGACCAGGCCAGGTAAAAACGGTGATTATGGCCGAACGCATCGACAAGGTGAATGACCTGGTGAGAAGTGACATTGCAAAGGGAGACTACAAGCTCAAGGACACAGTGGAGGACTGGCTCCTTTCACAGCTACGAGAATTCTGGGAAGAGAGAATGCTTCAGCTTATGAAACAGTGCGATAGTTTTGCTCAGGCCTTTGGTGATTACTTGTGAATAAAGACTTCAGTATATCGATAGTGTCATTTCATACTTTTTCATTTGAACACCTCTACTATGTCATCAATAATTATATTTTCTAAGTTACACTTCCATATTAAGTGTTACAACAATATGAAGCAAGTTTATTATGCAACTTATTTTCACTACTGCACAAGTATTTAATTTTTAATAAATTAAATTGTATTTGATAATATTTAAATGAATATTTTGAATCTCCTCTATCTAGATTTAACATGTTCTTTGTATAGATCTTCTACAATGATTTTTATAATGATATAATGATCTATATGATTTTTATAATCTAATATTTCTGTGGCACTGAAAATATTTATTCATAAAATTTTCTATTTTATTTAGAATGGTAATAGGTGTTCCCACTATTTTTGTGTATATTGATGGCTGGAGAAGTTAAAATAATGGAATGCAGTAATACTTCCTTATCCATGAGAATTAGTTTCAAGATTTACTGCAGAGATTAGCAAATGCTACGAGGGTGAAGGTGAAAAGAACTTTGTCTGACAATGAAAGACTGCAAATTTCAGTTAAAAAATTATTTTATTTTTCTACATAATCTCACTTGACTTACGCGCAGTTGGTCCAGTATTTCTCCAACATCACTGTTCCTTCTCGGAAGTGAGAGTGTGAAGGTTGTAAAAATACTCATCTATGACCCTCTCAACTTCTTCACTGAATGCGAAACGCGTTCCAAAAACAAATTTCTTTAAGTTTGGGAACAGATGGCAGTCTGAAAGTGACAAATCAGGAGAATAGGGTAGATGGCCGAGTATCATTCCCTAAATCCCACAGTTTTCCTTCGCCAATGCACCCTTGTGCATAGGTGCATTGTCCTGGTTAAAGATAATTTTTTTCATCTTCAAGCAATTCCTTCTTGTGAATTTTGGCGTCCAGCTGGTCAAGAAGGTGGGAGTAGTATTTTCCTGTAATTGTTCTCTCTTTTGCAAGGTAATCAATTAACAATATCCCTTTCGCATCCTAAAACACACTGGCCATGACATTTCCAGCAGATGCAATTTACTTCAGTTTCTTTGGCACTGAACCACTAGCTTCCGCCCACTGTTTGGACTGCTGTTTCGTTTTTCTGGCATGTAGTCATGGACCCATGACCCATGACCCATCCATGCAGACAAATCACCACACAAAATCAGTAGGATCCCTGTTGAGTCGGTCCAAAGATTACTGCAAAAATCATTTGTGCATTTGCTTTTGATTGGCATTCAGCAAATGCAGCACCCATCTTGCACAGAGTTTTCAAATCCCTAATTCTTTATGCAAGGTATTTTGCATCCTTTCTTCAGATATCCCCACAACTTCAGCTATCTCACACACCTTCACTCGCCTATCATCCAGCCGGATATCATGAACTTTTCTGGTGGTTTCCAGTGTGGTTGCGGTTATGGTCATCCTTTACGTGGGTAATCTTCGAGGGATGTTCAACCATGTTTAAATTCAGCTGCCCACTTTTTAATGGTTGAATGGAAGGAGCAGAGTTCCCATAAACTTTTGTCACCTTCGGATGAATTTCCTTAGGGTTGAATGTATCCAAAACAAAGAATTTTATGACAAGTTTATCCATTTTAACGAATAACACGCAAGACATTTACTGCGAAAATTCGTGTACACAAACTACTTGAGAGAACAAGTTGAAACTTGTCATACGAACTAATGACTCCTGCACCCAGGGAGGAAGCATACATTTTTCCTGATTAGAGCACAATCTCTGGGTCAGGCCAAGAATATTTCACCTTACCCTCCTATTTAAAACAGGATATTCCTGTATTTTATGTAAATTCAATATAGTTGGCAAATTATGTGCTATAAAAATACTTAATCGAATATGATTTATGCTGTCATGCATTATGTTTTGTGCTACTGCATAAAATAGTACAAAATTTACCATATATTCTGTCTGTGGCATGCAAGAAAAGAATTTTTTAAATAAGGGACATCTTGCCTGAACTTTTAAGGGTCTCTTATCTTAAAACATATGACATTTTATATTTTAAGAACTAATAAATGATTTGGAGACCCCTCGAAATTGCGACCTGTGTAAATTATTTAAATCTACTCTCACACATGTGAAAATTTTCTTATTCTAGCATAATTCACAACAACAGTAACAAAAGAATAAAGAATGAAAAAAAATTATCTTTCTTTCTAAGTATTAGTAAAAATAAATAAATAAAAAAAAGGCTTTCCACATGTTTTTAAAAAAGTAAAGTAAGGAAAATTGCCATGAGCACTGCAAAGGGAAATTTTGAAGTGTGGATATGAAAACTCTATTTATAGCTGTGAGGAAATATGAGGGACTAGCTGCTGCGCGGCCAGCCTTCGTCTGGCTTTTAAGTGTACCGGAAAAATGCCTAAAGAGAACACCAAACATTAAATTTGAAAATTGTGCAGAATTTTACTCTGCAGAACAATTTTATCGAAAAAGAAACAAACAACAATGGGAAAAAAAATTCAGTTAAAAATGCATTACATATAAAAAGCACTGGCTCTCGTCTAGATGCATCCTGTGTACCAGATTTCATAGGCCTGGGTCTATTAGCTTACGCGCAGTACGAACGAAAGACACCTACACGCACAGAAAGACTTGTTCTTTTAAATATAGATCTATAAATTAATTAAACAATTTACCTTTGCAAAAAGAAACAATCTTTCAATCTCTTAAACTGTTCAATAGAGTGAAATCTCGCTTTGTCTTAAAATGACGCGATTTCGTCAGAAAACATAAAATTTTAAAAAAAAAATCTAATTCGAATTTCGAAAAACTCGCTTCAAGGTGCACTGGCTCATGCAAAAAAATCATGCAAAACTTTTCAATATCTTACAAACAGTGAAATAAGCAAAAAATAACATGAAAGAAACTCAAAAAACAAAACATTTCTCGCAGAATTTTACTCTGCAGAACAACTTTATCAAAAAAGGAATCAATAAAAATGCATTACATATAAAAAGCATACAGCGAAATAAGCAATATCCCTTAATACAAATATTAACTATCCTAATAAATAAACTAACCAACTTCCCTTTGCAAAATCTTAAGAACTCAAATGGTATAAACAGATTAAGAACTTAAACAGATTAAAAAATATCATGCAAAACTTTTTTATAATTCAAATTATATATAATTAAAACATAATATTACAATGAAATAAGCAATATCCCTTGATACAAATGTTAATTATCCTAATAAAGTAATTAAACAATTTACCGTTGCAAAAAGAAACAACTTTTTAATTTCTTAAACTTTTCAGTCTCTTAAAAACAGTAACATAAGAAATACAATGAAAAAGTGTTGCCAAACCGAAATTTTTAAAAGAATGAAACTATTCAAAATGATGCAATTTCATCAAAAATCTATCAACAACAATAAGAAAGGAAAATTGTTGCCAAAACTACATTTTAAAATATCTGAGATGTGAGAAGTGTATTCGGAAGCTTCATTTAAAAAATTTTAAAAAAATACAAAATATTATTATTTTTCCAAAATTCTTTTTTTAAAAGGAGTCGAAAGGATTAAAGTTCAACGTGTCCAAAAATCAAAGGAAAATAAACAGCACATTTTTTAAAATAAGTTTTTTTAAAAAAAATTCCGCTGAAAAGGTGTTAAGCTCACCTTCCTAAATAAATTCGTATTTAATCGATTTATTGAAATACGAAATTTATTTTAAGTTCGTAAAATAGCTAAGTGTCTACGCTTCACGACGATGTAAAAATGAAATGTATAGAGTGAAATCTCGCTTTCCTGTAGCCCATTATGTCTCAAAATGACGCGATTTGGTCACAAAACATAAAATAAAAAAAATTCTAATTCGAATTTCGAAAAAATCGCTTCGAGGTGCACTGGCTCTTGGGTAGATACACCTATGTACCAAATTTCGTGGCCCTGGGTCTATTAGCTTACTCGCAACATGAACGAAAGGCAGGCACACACACACACACAGACTCTTTGTTGTATTATATGTAGAGATGTACAGGAATTTGAGAAGTGACTTGAAAACTAGAAACATAGATAAGGTTTCATAGTGACTTTTTTTACCTTCCATATTTGTCACATTCATTTGAAAACAGGCTGAAGTTTCCTTATGGTCGTGGTTAGTGTGGTGATATGTAAAAACAGTAATATGGGGCATGCTTTAGTTCAGTTTTTCATTGTGCTGTGACTCATTTTCACTTATGTATTTATGAACTTAGGGTTTTCTCCAATTTCAAATGTGCATATTGAATCAATTAACATAAAGGTACAATGGTATGTTACTTTCAAAGTGCAATATTTGTAAAGCTAATGCAAAGAAATCTATAATCACATTATTATTATTATTTTCATAATGTGTGATATCCGAATGAAAGTGAGCTAAAATATGAAACTGTGTCCCAGAGAGTGTTCATGAAAAACGTTTCTTGTGTATCGCATTGCAAAACATATGTTCTAGATTTCTCACCTGTATTTTACAGTTGTTACATGCTTGCATGCTGCTGTCGGGTACCAGCTCAATCATCTCTTCTCTACATATAATAAAACAGAGTCTGTGTGTGTGTGTGTGTCTTTCGTTCGTGTTGCGAGTAAGCTAATAGACCCAGGGCCACGAAATTTGGTACATAGGTGTATCTACACAAGAGCCAGTGCACCTCGAAGCGATTTTTTCGAAATTTGAATTAGAATTTTTTTTATTTTATGTTTTGTGACCAAATCGCGTCATTTTGAGACATAATGGGCTACAGGAAAGCGAGATTTCACTCTATACATTTCATTTTTACATCGTCGTGAAGCGTAGACACTTAGCTATTTTACGAACTTAAAATAAATTTCGTATTTCAATAAATCGATTAAATACGAATTTATTTAGGAAGGTGAGCTTAACACCTTTTCGGCGGAATTTTTTTTAAAAAAACTTATTTTAAAAAATGTGCTGTTTTTTTTCCTTTGATTTTTGGACACGTTGAACTTTAATCCTTTCGACTCCTTTTAAAAAAAGAATTTTGGAAAAATAATAATATTTTGTATTTTTTTAAAATTTTTTAAATGAAGCTTCCGAATACACTTCTCACATCTCAGATATTTTAAAATGTAGTTTTGGCAACAATTTTCCTTTCTTATTGTTGTTGATAGATTTTTGATGAAATTGCATCATTTTGAATAGTTTCATTCTTTTAAAAATTTCGGTTTGGCAACAATTTTTCATCGTATTTCTTATGTTACTGTTTTTAAGAGACTGAAAAGTTTAAGAAATTAAAAAGTTGTTTCTTTTTGCAACGGTAAATTGTTTAATTACTTTATTAGGATAATTAACATTTGTATCAAGGGATATTGCTTATTTCATTGTAATATTATGTTTTAATTATATATAATTTTAATTATAAAAAAGTTTTGCATGATATTTTTTAATCTGTTTAAGTTCTTAATCTGTTTATACCATTTGAGTTCTTAAGATTTTGCAAAGGGAAGTTGGTTAATTTATTTATTAGGATAAGTAATATTTGTATTAAGGGATACTGCATATTTCATTGTCATTTTTTATATGTATAATACATTTTTATTGATTTCTTTTTTGATAAAGTTGTTCTGCAGAGTAAAATTCTGCGCGAAATGTTTTGTTTTTTGAGTTTCTTTCATGTTATTTTTTGCTTATTTCACTGTTTGTAAGATATTGAAAAGTTTTGCATGATTTTTTTGCATGAGCCAGTGCACCTCGAAGCGAGTTTTTCGAAATTCGAATTAGATTTTTTTTTTTTTTTTTTATGTTTTCTGACGAAATCGCGTCATTTTAAGACATAATGGGCTATAGCAAAGCGAGATTTCACTCTATTGAACAGTTTAAGAAATTGAAAGATTGTTTCTTTTTGCAAAGGTAAATTGTTTAATTAATTTATAGATCTATATTTAAAAGGACGAGTCTTTCTGTGTGTGTAGGTGTCTTTCGTTCGTACTGCGCGTAAGCTAATAGACCCAGGCCTATGAAATCTGGTACACAAGATGCATCTAGACAAGATGAAATAGTATCAAATTGATAATTTTCTCTCATTATATGAACAACAATGGCACACAGCCATTGTTGCTGATATCAGCACGGAAAAATGAGGGCGATAATTCTGTGCTGTTTTTAAATTTAATGTTTCTCTTGGATACTGGACGTTTGTCTAGAGAAGGCAGCAGGAAGTTGGTTAATTTATTTATTAGGATGATTAATATTTGTATTAAGGGATATTGCTTATTTCATTGTATGCTTTTTATATGTAATGCATTTTTAACTGAATTTTTTTAACGTTGTTCTTTGTTTCTTTTTCGATAAAATTGTTCTGCAGAGTAAAATTCTGCGCAGTTTTCAAATTTAATGTTTGGTGTTCTCTTTAGGCATTTTTCCGGTACACTTAAAAGCCAGACGAAGGCTGGCCACGCAGCGGCTAGTAGTTTCAAAACTTCAGCAGCAAGTATGTTGTAGCTGTTGTTATTAGAGGGTAATGTGGAAAGCATGTTCCATGAAATAAGCACTAGTAATTCATCCCAGATTTCATTACTTGGTAGCAAATGAATGATGTACTGTGGTTCTGTTTAATTAATATCGAAACTGATTATCCTAATGTGGAAATTCTATTATGAAAACATTTTTTCTCTTAAGCAGTTAGCATCTGAGTACTTTCTTATAGGAATATCATAAACATTCTGTGTTATAAGACAGTAAAGTAACAACCATTTGAAATCTGTTACATAGAAAATCTTTAAAATGATAGATATTTTAAATGATATTCTAAATCACTAACTTGTTTAATTTCATATTACTTTCACAACTACAAAGTCAAGATTGGTGACCTTCATTGCCTTTATTACCATACCATGCATATGCATATTTTGGATGTAATTACATAGAAAATGCTTTATGCAGTAAGGAATGAAAAAGAGTAAAAATCAGCTTTTAGCTACCCTGTTTGCTAAAGTAGGTCCTGTCTTTTAAAAAAGAGTTTTATGCTTCTTTGTTGAGAAGAGATGGAAAAATTTCTATCATAAACCATCAGTGCAAAATAAAACTGTCTGCAAAAGGTAATATATATATGTAGAGAGAGAGAGAGAATAATATTAATGATAGCAGATGATGCTGTACTATTTAAGAGTGTTTTTATTTACAACACTATGTAATTTCATTGTTTATAATGCAGAATATATAAACATTGTTAAGTCATCTTTTAAAATTAAATTATTCATTCATGAAAATAATCTGTTAATCTCTTGTTTGGCAATTATTCCTTTTGTTTTAAGATTCTGATTTAATATACATAACTATAAATATTTTCTAGATTAAATTGCTTGAATATATAAGTAAATTAAATGACAGTTTCTCCCCCTTTCTTAATTATAATATGAAGGATGCTCTTTCATGTGTTTTCTTAACTGTTGAGGGATTAACCATGCTTTGGCGTTAAGGTTGGACAAAGATTTTTATACTAAATATGTTTTCTTAGTTTCATTATTGTTGTCACTTTTTAGCCAGCTATGTTGTATTTTGGCTTATTTATCTTTTTATGGTATGATTTGTTTCTTCAATGTATATCTGTATCTGTATTGTGGTTAGCAGATTTCATTTTTGTATTTTTGATGCTAGATTTGAGTTTCTTTTTAAATTATTATTTTCTAAAAAGTTTTTCAAAACGTAAGCAAATGCTTGTATGAGCAATGATGATGCATACCAGTATTCACCGAGTGCCAATGCCTTATAAATCCCTTGTAAGCTATTTATTTTTTTATCATTATCACAAATAAAATCCTTGAAATACAGTGTCTCAGAAAAATGATCGGCTGCTGTATTTTTAAAATTTGTTTTGAAGTAATAGGAGAAAAACTTTGAAATAAAATAATAAAGAATATTTCTCCTTGAATACATACTTTCTTAGCTCGCTCTTTGTACTAAATAAATTTGAAAAAATTAACAATAGGAAAAAAAATAAAAAGATACCATGAAATTAATCGGACATTTTCATAATTTCTAATTAAAATCATCTGAAATTAATAAAAACCAAAATTTTATGGAATTAGTTTGAATAAAGAAGCTAGGCAAAAATCTAAAAACCATTTGCTTTTATAATTCAAGTTTTCTTTTTTTAGAAAACATATGCTATTTTAATGTTTTCTTGCAATGGCTTTGTCACAAAAGGAAACATTGCTAGAACCCACAGATTAGTTATTGATTTGTATCAAAAGAAAGGGAAAACTATTAGAAAAATGACCTATTTACGTAATTAAGTAATTGTACAGTTTTGTTTATTATTAAGTGTTGTAAGAAACGGAATTGTATTCAAAACAAAAGAAGACCTGGAAGACCATCTAAGTTATTTGATGGAAAAAAATGCTTTATTGTAAAGAATATTAAAAAGAATCCAAAACAGAGTGCTCCTAAACTTGTTGCGGAACTTCGTAAGTTATTTGGAATATGTGTAAATCCAGAAACTAAGAAGAGTAATGCGATCTGCAGAATTTCATGAAGCAGCAAGAAGAAAATTTTTATGCCAGTAAAAAAAAAAATCGAAAACTTCAACTCACTTTCACAAAATCGATGAAATAAAAGACACCCGACTATTGGAAAAGTGTTGTTTGCTGATGAAAGCAAATTTAACACCTTCTGCTCAGATGAACAAATGCTGATGTGGAGAAAACCCAAAGAACTACTTCGGAAGCAAAACT
Organism: Stegodyphus mimosarum; assembly: GCA_000611955.2. NCBI lineage: Eukaryota > Metazoa > Arthropoda > Arachnida > Araneae > Eresidae > Stegodyphus > Stegodyphus mimosarum. The sequence continues at coordinate 68,627 of KK120831.1, forward strand.
GAGTACCAAGTGTTAAACGTGGCGGAGGAGGAGCTGTGGTATGGAGATCTATGGCACATTCTGTTGTTGGTAATATAGAGTTTATGGGTGGTATTGTGGATCGGTATAAGTACCTTGACATCTTGAAGCAAAAGTTGACATCATCAGCACAAAATCTTAATATACAAAAATAGTTTTAAATTCTGCAAGGATAATGATCCAAAGTATACTGCACAAAATCTTAGACTCTGGCTGTTATGTAAGCATCCAGTAGTAATTAAGACACCGCCTCAATCACCAGATCTTAATGCTATTGAACATTTTTGGCAGGAACTAGAATCGAAAATTCAAAAACAGAGCATATCTTCGCAGCAGCATACTGAAAGCAGTGATTCAAACGGAGTGGCATAAATAAGTCCAAAAATATAAACAAATAAATAAACTTGAAGTCATTGCCCAAAAGAAAAAATGAAGTGATCAAGCTTAAAGATAATCCCACAAGATATTAAGAAGCAGAAACAATGTAAGATTTTTCATTTTTGCCTATTACTAAAAGTGTCCAATTATTTTTGTGAGTCTATTTTTCCTTATTAAACAAATGCTATTGATTTTTTAATTTAATTTTCATCTTTTCAAAAATGTATTTACTGTAAAAAAATGTTGAATTTATATATAATCAAAATAAAAGCCACCTTTTTGTTTTAATTTATTTGAATTTTTATATTCATTAAAGAATACAAAAATTCGAAATGTCCAATAATTTTTGTGAGCCATTGTATATTGTGATTAATTTATTTACCAATCTTTTCTGATTTATAGGATGTAACCAACATTTGCCAAGTTGCAGATCAACAGCTATACCAGCTTGTGGAATGGGCTAAACATATACCACATTTTAATGATCTACCTCTAGAAGACAGAACAATATTATTAAAATCTGGTAATTCTTTATTATATTCTGATGGGAAAAAAATTCACTGATTTTTAATTTTAAAAAAATGTAAATGCATAATGTAAAAATGTAAAAATCTTATATGTAAATTCCTGAAATATGCAGATACAGAAAGTTGTTACTAATTTGTGTGTTTGGAAACATCTAGTTTATTAAATTGTTTTAGCATTATTTAAACTTATTTGCATGTAAAAGCATTAACTATTGACATATTTGGAAAAACATGGAAATCTGTTGTATGCTGAGACTTTGTATCTTCTAGCTCTCCTCTCACACATCGTTTTCAAAACTTATTGATAACTCAAGCCCTAAACACCTTTTTTCCTCCCTAGTAGCTTAAGAGATAATTTTAAAATAATTTTTAAAGTTATCTTCTCTAATGTATCCACTCTCTACCTTCAAAAGATAACTGTGCATGACCAGTATGCAGACGGGTTAAAATTACGTACTTCAGCAGTGAATTCAATTGTTAATTGAAATTTATTCATATGCAGAGGCTGTTCGCACATTTTTTAGACGATTATGGTAAGTGGTAATAAAAAATCGTTCGCTGCAAAAGAAGTAATTGCAATTGTACTATGTTTTTAAAAGTCAAAATTATCATCTGTTGCTTGAAAGTTTTGTTTTTATTCAAAATGGCGAGTTTAACAAAGCAGTTGTTCGAAGGCTACATTTACGCTCTTTCCCAAGAGAAACATGCATACTCCATTATCCAAAAACAATGTGAGAGTCATGGTTTTGTGATATTTAAAGCGTCGATAGGTAATATCATCAACAAGAAAGGGAAAAAACGTCAAATTGGAGCCTCAAGTGGGACAAAAATTCCAAACAAGTATCCAAGGAAAAAACGGACATCTTCGATTATTGCAAAGGTACGTTGTTTAATGTTAAAAGAAAATCCCCCTAGTCAAAGTACAGTTGCAAAATAATTAAAATGCTCAGTGTCCACTGTAAACAAAATGATAAATGTTGATTTAAATCTTAAGAAAGCGAAAAAACGCAATGTGCATCGTCTTCTTCCAAGTGCATCGTCTTCCAAAACATATCGCTCAATGCAGGACATGCTGCAGAATTCTATATGAGAAACACTTATCCAAAGAAAAATGGAAAACAATTGTCACAATAGATGAAGCATGGGTGTATTTAAATGATTGTAACAAAAAAAGAGCCATTTATTATCATAAAAGGGGAGAAAAAAATTTAAGTACATGGTTCAAAGAATCGAAAGAAAGTTTTTCTAAGGGATTCATGATTGTTGCTGGTTTTTCTTATAATGGCAAGTTAAAAATAAAGAGAGTGTAAAAAAATGTCAGGATTATTTCAATACTATCAGGAACATATTTTATCGCCAATTTTTCTGAATGAAATACCATCGCTTTACCCACAGTGCCATCAATCTGTGAGACTCCATCAGGACAAAGCTAGCAGTCGCACATCAAAATCCACTGTAAATTTCCTAAAAGAAATGGAACAAAAAACTGGTATCAAGACCACACCCTTCACTGATATCCCTACTAAATCTCCCAATGTCTCACCCATGGATTTTTGTGCTTTCGGACTTTTAAAAACTGCATTATCCAAACGTTGTCCCAAAACCTTAACTGGACTCTGGAAAGCTGTTCGGGAGGAATGGGATAGAATACCTCTTCTGACACTTTGAAAGGCATTATTATCCTTAAATTGCGGTGTTGGAAGATAGTTTAGAATAAGGGATGTCAAATAGAACATTTAAAACACAAGAATTTTATGTAATTTAGTTTTGTGAATACAATATACATCGTCTAAAAAATGTGCGAACAGCCTCTGTATCTTTGTCATTAGATGCAATTATTAATTGAATTTATTTGTCTTAAATTAATTTTTATGCCAAAAAGAGTATGAAATTAGTAATTTAAAGTGATGCTACTTATATCAGTACTGTTATATTAAATATCAAAAAGTTTTTGCAAATATATTAAATACATAGTAATATACACATATGTTAGTCATATCATAGGAAAAGTGATTTTGTTTAGTATCATCCTTTATAAGAAATCTTCATAAGAAGAGCACAATCCTTCTTTGTCAGAGTCATATTGAAGCACTCAGGCAAAATGGCGTATGTGTCATTAGTGCTCTGCATTTTTATCTCACCCATGTCTGCAATGCACATGTTATGCCTTAGTAATTTGCATGTCAACAGCAATGTGAACCCTGACAGCGCCATCAGTCGGCATATTTTGAAACTATTATTTCTTCTTCAAACAGAATTCCATCGCTTCATGATTATTTTCCTAGTAAAATATCAAGTCATTCTGACAGGTAGTTGTAAAGGTAGAGCGTTTTGAAATCGCAACTTTAATTATAATCACCCTGTATATATCAATAAATAAATAAATAATATAATTTATAATAAATATATAGTATAGAAATATTAGAAATAAATAATATAGATATATTTGGTATCAATTTTGTTAATTTTTTGTTATTTTTTTAAAGCTTATTGTGCTCAAAATGCATAATACTGCTTAATAACTGTGCTCAAAATGCATAATACTGCTAAAGCTGAGCTTATTGTGCACAAAATGCATAAATACTTTTTCTCAACTTACTAGCTACATAGGATTTTTCGTGTAAGATATAATATGCTAATATTTCACAAGTTGTATTCTTATATATTTTCAGGCTGGAATGAGCTTTTAATTGCTTCCTTTTGCCATAAATCTGTTGGCGTGAAGGATGGTATAGTGCTTGCTTCTGGACATATTGTTCACCGCAACAGTGCTCACAATGCTGGTGTGGGAACCATTTTTGAAAGACTGCTGTCAGAATTGGTTATTAAGATGAGGGAAATGAAGATGGATAAAACAGAACTTGGTTGTCTCAAAGCAATTATTCTTTTTAATCCAGGTATTTAGCTTTAAAAAAATTATTTAAAAATTTTCAATGTATAGTATTAATAATGCTTTTAGAACTCTTCCAAGATCTTCTGTATTGCAAGTTGCTGCAAACATTGTTTACAGTCAAGGTCAAAAGTGTTCCTGTGAGATGTTGAATTCATTGTAACTTGCATTTCTGTGCACTTTTAATAATTAAACTTGCATCTCATCTGAATCATTTTTTTAAATTTGTGTTTTTTGTTTTGATTCATTTGTCTAGTTTGCAAATCCTAATACGATTAAAATATTAATATCAAAACTCATTGGATTTTAAATAATTTTTTTTTTCTTTTTTTTACTACAAACCAGTATTTTTTGTTCAAAACATTAATTACAAACCAGTGCTTCATGTTTCAATATTATTACTTCTATCCCATCAGTGGCCAAGCAGTGAAACTCCTGAACATTAGTCGTTCCACCTAGGTTCAAGTCCCGGTGAAAATACTTTTCGTAATTTTTCTTATGTGTAGCATGATTACGAGCCAGTTTCCCGTAAAAACTTCTCTTCCCATAAAATCCTTCTGTTAGGCAGAGTTCTTGAGCACTTTGCCATAATCTAAGTAATCCAATTATCTGAAATGGCTGTCTAATAGCTGATAAAGAAAATGTTCTTTCTCGCTGGTGATAAATTATGTGAAAGGAAAATTGATAAAAATATACAGGCATGTGTATATATATAAGGAATTTGAAAATTTCTCATTAACCATTTCAGGAAGAAAATAAAAGTTGACAAACACTACAGCATAAGGCCATTAATGGATATATTGCCTTTTCTCTTTTTATTCTATGTAATCCTGATTAATTTTTGTTGTTAAATCAACTTAAAAGTTTTGAGCCATTTTGTTTCTGATCAACAAAACATTTCCAGAGTTTTCACCAGTTACAAAACTAATTACGAGCCGCATGGTTTGAATATTTTTTAGGTTAATTATTGGTGTGATTTTTTAGATTCTTATGTGCATACTCAAACCACTGAGACTTTGAGGTGTGGCAAAATGGTGCAGTAAGAAGCACTATGGAACTACACAATATCGCCTAAGATTCATATTTAAATGAATGTATATGCTACTTAATTGACAGTTTTTAAATACCATTAGTCTTTTTAGCTGCCAGAATAACTACTGCAAGTTTCAATGAATTTGCTTGTCAAATAATCTCTAAGCTTGATCTCGTATTTTTTAAAGCTTTCTGTGTACTATGTCATATCTTGTAGCTATTAATTATCTGATTACATAAAGAGTGATCTATGATTGTATAATCAAATAAGGGGTCATCTGTTTCTTCAAAAATTCACTAGAGTGGTCAGCACAAATTTGGCAGGATTTCTGCCAACTTTTATGACCGATGAGAGCTAGCTTTCACAGTTGGTAGCAAAATACATTTTTATACTTAGGAGATATCTTGTTTTTTGTTATTTTAGAATCATGTCCTGGCAAGATAAAATCTATGCATAACACCATTCTTTAAAATTTACGGATGAAGAATAGAAAGAATCTAGAAACAACATTGATGACTGTGTAAATGCAAAAACACCACTGTGTGAAACATGAGCCCTTTGATTATAATCGACTCACCCTTGTGCATAGCTGATTTTCAAAGTGTTATCATTTGAAAAGCATGAGATCTTTAAAGTACCTTTTAAATTGAATAATTTTATTATTAATACATTGAGTGATTTAAAACATACACTCCAGTTTAAGTTTTTATTTAATATAATAATAACAAATCCAAACGCTAATTTTTGTGAACATTTGCAGTTTTGTTGTATCGAATGAAATGTATTTCTAATGTTGTGTGTTATGTGATGTTCTCTATCTTAAAAGGTTGATTAAAAAACTAATGATAAATCCTAGGAGATATTAGGTTTAATTTCAAAATTTTGAGGTTGCAATATTTGACTTCTTTATTTGTTTTGGAATATTCTGGAACAACTCCCAATGGAAAAAAAAATAAAATTCTGTATCCTTTTCTACACAAAAATAATATCCCAGTGCATGTTTTGGTGCTGGTCATTTTATGTCACATAATATTACTTGCTTATGATGTGCAAACTGCATAATACTAAAATGTATAAGTGGAATAGAAATCCTTAAATTTAGTATGAACCTCATAATTTTTTTAACACTTCCATGTATGTAATTTATTAATGATTCTAAGTAATACTTTATAAGCAATTAAAAAATTTAAAAATATAGTTTTCCCCAAATTCCTGAATCAAATTATAAGGTATTTTCTCCCACCTTTGTGCATGTCTTCATGGTGTAACAGTAGCATGCTCGTTTCGTATTCAAGAGGTCCAGGTTCGAGGCCCGGCGAGAGCTTTTCATATTTTTCATGTCTCTTGCTTCAAAATAACTTAATGTCTCTATAGTGGCACCCGAACTAAATGATGGTGGACGATAATTCTTCACCACCAGGATTTGGGGATTCGAATCCCCAGTTGACCTTTAAAAGGGGGAATATTTGGTATTTTCTCCCTCCTTCCAGCATGCCTTTGTGGTGTAATGATAGCACACTTGATGTGTATTTGAGAGGTCCAGGTTCAAGTCCTGATGAGAGCATTGTACATTTTTCACATCTCCAGCATAAAAGAATCTAATGACTGTATAAATTAATGAAGTGGTTTTTGAAGAAACTGTATTAATATGCAGCAAATATATACTCTTTTTTTCCACTTTTAGAAGAAGTCATATTTGCATGTGTGAGGCATAATGGGTGACTTGAGCACAGGACAAAGGTATAAACTCAACTGCTTTATTAACTTGAGCATGAGACAGATGTATAAACTCTACTACTTTATTAACTAAACTACTACAATGAATTAGAAAGCTTGTAAAATATGAAATAAACATAGTACAGAGTTGCCAACTCTCCCGATTTCTGATCGTTCGCCTGCAAATCCGATTTACAATATGTTTCTCCAGACTTTCTCTTATTCTTAAAATTTCTCAGGATTTTTATGTAGCTTGACTTTGTTATTTGCAGTCCCAAAAAAGTGATTTGGGTGTCTGAAAGCAGCTGGTTTTTCTCTAGACTATGTACAGGGTTGCCACGCTACCTGGAAAACTGGAAAAAGTCAGGGAATTCGAAAATTGACCAAAAAAGTCAGGGAATTCAAATATTTTAGACTAAATCTGGAAAAGTCAGGGAATCTCATACAGCGATCCCCCAAAAAGTGAGTTTTGCGCCAACATTGGAAGCGATCACTTTCTTGGCCTGCGTTAGCCTCACTCAGGCAGCTGGCATAGAGCCAATTCTTGCAGCTCTTAACAGATTGTCTTTTAGAAAGGCAAAGCAAGTTTCCAGTAACTTTCGTTCTCAGTAACCTCGAGAATAGAAAGACTCGCATGTGCAGTGCATATTCAACTAAAGAAAATACATATTCTTATATCAAACAAAATTGGTTTAATCATAGTATAGCGGTACCATGGAGGTTAGAATAGCCTCCGTGTATGGTACAAACGGGATTTGGCGACATTATGATGAGCAACAAACAGGCCATTTTGGTGTTGGCAGCAATTTTCAAAATCGTGCCAAGACAGTAGTGTATACTAGGATTTTACTTCAAAATCTTTTAAATACTTTTTTTTTTCTTTTTAATAAATGCCTTATTTGTCATTTTGCAGTAAAATAAGAAAATAGTAATCAGTTGTCTAGGCTAACTATTTAAGATAACTAATTTCGCCTAAATATCGTTGATTATTGTAATTCAGTTTTTTAATTATTTTAATGTTATTTATATCATTTAATGTTCTTCTTCCCCTTAAATTTATTTATTATTAGTGAATAATACTTTCAAATTTCAGGAAATTTTCTCTGGCGTAATCCTGAAACTAATTTTAGCAGTATGATGACATAACATCATGAAATTCAATGCACATATTTTTTGCTTATGCATTCAGCTAAATAAATATAAAATACCTGAATTTATATATAAAATACCCTAAATTTATTCAAAAATATCATTAAATAGATTTCTTTCGTTTAGCTGCAAAATGTCAGCCAAAAAAAAAAAAGACATTTTGCATCCACGTTGAGCAGATTCTGATCTCAATTCTTCAGTGAAGAAAGCAACTCCTATTATAGTTTTAATAGCAATCTTTGAGATAATATATAAGTCATATCTAATTGACAAATTTTTGTGTTTTCAAGTGGTACCATAATTAATTTACCTTTTAGCACAGCCAAAGTGGATTACGCGAATAGACTGGAATTTTCTTAAAACACATCTGGAAAACCTGGAAAAGTCAGGGAATTTCGTTCTCCTGTTTCAGTGGCAACCCTGAAATAAGTATTTATGAATTTTTAATTACATGCTCAGACGGTTTAGTGGTCAGGCGAGCCGACTGCGATAGCTAAAGACCCGGGTTCGAATCTCGGAGAAGGCTTGGATGTAAATTGTCTGTCCCTTCATAGGAAGTAATGGTGGCCGCCTATTATGTGCCTCCATAAGAGGTCCGTGGTTCGAGTCCCGACGAGGGCATTGCTCAGTGTTCATCTCTCTTGCTTTATAAAATGTCCTTTGATAATTGTACTACAGTAGGGTTTTAAAGATAAAGTAACTAACATGGTAATATAAAATATTGCAACCATAGTAACGGTATGCAAATTTTCTCTGAAAGACATGATTCCATTTTTATTGCATATCTTTCGGAGCAAAAATTTCGATAACATGCTTCGCAGAGTTTAAAGATTACATCGACATAAAAATAGAAAAGTAATTAATTGTAATTTTAAAATGAATTTCTAAGTTTTCAAAGTCTGAGAATGTTGGACTGAAAAAAAGTTTCGCGTCCGAAATTTCGTCGAAATATTTTATAGTATAGTCGAAAGTTTCAGGATCCATTAAAAGTTTAAATTACATCCTTGTTATATACCTTTTACATAAAATATTGTTAAAAATCTCGGAAGTTCGTTAATTAAAGTGTCACTGTCATCTGCGCATTGATTGCATGATCCTTGCATCATTCTAAGATTTCGAGGCGATAATTAAAGGAAATCGTTTTTAACTTTCCTCTTAGCTGATGTATTAGTTTTCAAGTGGTACCATAATTAATTTACCTCTTAGCACAACCAAAGTGCATTATGCAGATAGACTGGAATTTTCTTAAAACACACCTGGAAAACCTGCAAAAGTCAGGGAATTTCATTCTCCTGTTTGAGTGGCAACCCTGTATATAGAAGACCAAATTATTTTCATATTTCAGTGAGAAGTTATGGCTCGTTTCTGCTTTGTGAGTGATAATACATTCCGAAAACATCAAGTTTCATTTCTCCAATGAGCATCGAGTGCCATTGTGTGTCATCTGGCACATATTAACCAATGAGCTCAAAGCAAGATCAAGATTGTTATTTCGTTCACCTTGCCGCTAACCTGTGTAAACGTACTTGCTTTCAAAAAATAGTTTAAAAAATTACGATATTTCATATGTTATGTCTGCGAAAAAGGTAAAATATTCTGGTACTTTTCAAAAATCGTACACAGATGACTTTTCTTCTAATATTTTCTCAAGGAAATTAATGCATTTGCAATGTGTACTGTTTGTCATTGCGATTTTCCGATTTCGCACAGTGGAAGGGCCGATGTTCTCAAAAATGTTCATACACAAAAACAAAAGGACAACATGAGTTCTATTGAAAAAAACAAAAAGTTACTTTTTCTGTGGAAACAAAGGATCAAAAAGTTATTAATGCAGAATGTACTGTTTGCATTTGAGAATTAGTAATTGAACTTTCAGGCATTAATTAGTAACAATTTGAAATTAATTACAGAGTTGTGTTTTAATTATTTTTAAATGTTGTGTTTATAATTTCAGAAGCGAAAAACTTAAAATCTACACAGGAAGTGACAAATCTGCGTGACAAAGTATACACTGCATTAGAAGAATACTGCAAACAGAATTATCCCCAGCAGAATGGTAGGTTTCCAAAGCTGCTGCTTCGACTGCCAGCCCTGAGGAGCATTGGACTCAAGTGCCTCGAACATCTATTTTTTTTTAAACTGATTGGAAACACCCCTATTGATCATTTTCTGATATCCATGCTGGAAACACCCAGTGATACTTAAGTTATACATCTAGTCAGCATTTCATTTTTTTGTCTGAAACATGGTCAGTCTGTTCAATGGTTCTAATTTTTCTTGCTGGTTTCATTTTTAACTTTTCATGCTTGTATTGTGTTTTTTGTGCTTCATGTACTGAATTATTGTTTACCATTATTTATGATGTTTTATTTGTACCATATGCTGCTTGGATCTTAAGGCATTGTTTTTATTTCTCATATTTCATCATTTTATTGGCTTTCTGAGCATGGATATCTTACGCTTTTCTTTATTGGTAAAGATTTTTCGAGAAACTGTATCTACCTGTTGACTAGAATATTCTGTAAAATATGTGTAATTGAAAATGTTAGTTGATTTTTTGAATTTATCTATGAAAGTAGAGTAATGAAGTACAAATCAATTTCAATTAACTGAAGTTTATAAATCATGCTGTATATTAATTTGGTCTATTAACTGTGTCTTGCAGCAAATGCATTGCTTTTTATATGAAGAAATGAATGAACTTGTGAAAAATGTCTTTATTTCTTGATCATATACATAACCGTACTATCATGCTGTATATCATTCTCAAGGCAACTGAAACACTGCCATAAATGTTCAGACGGGTTTAAACTTTGAACCTGTGTTTTTTGTGGATATAGTGCGAAATCATAAGTGGATATCTTTTTATTTTAATATATTTATACTTAGGAAGTTTTATATTCATCATTAGAATAATTTCTGTCAATTTAGTGTGAAATACATTCCCTTCTAGTAAATTAGGAAAGATTTAGTATTGAAAACTATGTAGTTTCACAGTTTCATTGTGTTTATTTATTTAATATGTTTCATTTAAAGATATATTTACTAAGATGAAAACAAGTAAAAGTTACTTTCATTAATTTAAAAAAGTGTATTGCATTCAGATAATCATCTATTGCATTAAGGCATAGCAATTCATTGTTTGAAAATAATCAGAACTCTTGCATAAATTTTAACTATTGTTAATTTTTTTATGATCGGGTACTCTTAATTTTAAATAAGATGTTTAATGAGTATTCAGAAAACTGCTAAATTGTTGATATTTTATATAAACATATTGTTATAATATATGTAACTCTATATTGTTGAACTATCAAACAACTTTATAAACAAAATTAGCATTTCATAGTATTTAAAGGTAAAAGATGTTTTATGGTTTAAAAGTGATTAATGTATTTGCTATTAAAGGGTTTCATTTTGTTCTTGCAAAGTCACTGTGATGTAATTATTTTCAGAGCTTGTGAAACATGGAAATCTTGTAATTTTATTGTGCAGAACTTATATGAAAACTTTCTTTATGAAAGCAATGAGCTATGTGTTTTTACATTCTGCGATTGTGATGATTTGAAGATTCTCATATTTTCTAGGCTTAAGAAGAATTTTGACATAATTTTTTATTTACCAGATTTATCGACATTCACTAACACTTGAAATTTATGATTAGTAGATATTTAATTTTTAAATGTGAGAGAGTCTTGAGATGTAGACCGCAATGAGTAGTTCATATTTTCAGACATTCATCAAGCAATTTTATGCCTTTATAAGTTTACTAAATTCAGTCCCTTTTTTACTGTATTTTCTGCTTGCATTAAGTTCTTACTCCCAGAATAATAAAAATTTAAAGTTCCTGCCCATAAAGCTTGGTAAATGTTTATATGCATGAGTTATGAATGTTGCAAGGTTAATCTGACTGTTCTTTGAATAAAAATTTAAGTATTTGGTTATTTGCTTGATATGAAATTTACGTTACAAAGTAAAAATACAATAATATTTTTTAAATTCTAATAGAATGTTTAAAACATAAGCTGGCTGATTATTAAAATATATTTTTGCATATTTAAAGAAGTATTATATATATTGTTAGGAACAGTTTTCTGTGTACAGCAGCAAAATTATCTTCAAAATTCCATTTTTGCCAATTCTAACCTTTTTATATGCTATGTGAACTAGGAGTGAAATTCACACAAAAATATCAATATTGAAAATGCTTTTCATGTACTTTTTCTAAGCCCATCAAATTACATTTTATCTCTTAATACTTTATATTAAATATGAAGGATAAATTGTGATTCTGTTTTGTAAATGTTGCATTTGATGAAAGTGATAATTTGTAAGAAATAGGAATGACGTTTTTTAAAAAAATCATAATGTAAGCTGCAGTGTATGAAATTGACTTTTCTTAGTTTTTAAAAATACTTAGCAACACATTTCGTTCTGTAATTCTGATAATTTCTAAAAATTTTTAGTGTAATATTCCTTTTCATAACTCTAAAACAATTATTGAATTACAAGTCATCTCATGTGCAAATTTAAATTTGTCTTGGTCTACACCTTTTTTCTGTGTCTTTTTTTATAGAGTTTTAAGCATTTTTAGCTTTATGGAAACTTGGTTTTCCTTTCTAACTGCATTTATTTAAGGTAGGCAATATTCCTGATCTCTCTGCACCTTCTTTTATTTTCTGAGCTGTGGAAAAGAATATGCATACGATCACAAAGAACAATTTATATACAGTTAAAAATTTAAAACTATAAAAATGAATTAGAATTTTGAAACAATGTTGCATTACCATTTTCTGAAATGAGATATCTCATTTATCCAATTGTGAAAGTACTTGATTAACATTAAAAAAAATTACTTCTTTTCTTGCTTCACTTTCTCCAAAAGTTCATTCAATAATTTTTTTTTCTTACAAAGAATAATTAATCCTTATGCATGCTATAAATATAATTCTGAAAAATATTGTTAACATTTATTAAAAATTATTTTAAATCAAATTTTTACATGAGTAATATTGAAGGAGAAAGAAGCCTTTACTTCTTTTTAAGTGCATTTTTAAGTCTTTATTTATATTTCATAGGTATACAATTTATAAATTTTCTTATGTATATAAATATAATTTGAAATAAGTGCTTCTTATACTGTGTATGAAAAAAATTATTTTATTCAAGTAGATTTTTTTTTAATTTCTAAAATAACAGAATTTTGTTTTTTATAGTAATTTTTAAAAAAATTAAGTTTTTTTTTAATGCAGTAATTTGTAAGTAATTTCTTTTCTCAGAATGTTTTTCTTAAGTATTGTTAATGTGCACTTATAAAAATAAATGAGTATTATTTGATGGAAGAATAAAGCTTAGAAAAATTCAATTAAAAAATAGCTTACAAGTGTGCAAATATATATTAAATATTTTCTACTGTCTTACTTCCCGGTGAACACATAACTTTGACGTCATGTATACAGTTTGAATTTTTCCTGTTCTGATTTGTTTTTTCAATATAATTCTTTATTATAAGCAGGCAGAAGTGTAGCCATGGTTTTCTGTGTCTGGGGACAATTGAAAATTTCATGCTTCCTCCTGTTTAAGAAAATGCAGTGGGAAACATCAGTTTGGTCCCCCCTGGATTCAGTACAACACTGCCCAGGGGCAAGTGTCTCCCTTGCCCCCTCTAGCTATGTCAGTGTAAGCGGACTGATGTTTAATATTAAATAGATAAATAACTAATATTGAAATTAATAGTTCAGGAATTCAGTATTTGAATGAAAGATATGAAGTATAAATGAATTCATATGAAAATTGTTTTTGTTCAGTTAAAAAATATGTGTACATTTTTCAATAGATTACATGTTTTGAAATGTAATATTTTTAATCTTGGAGGAAAAAATCCTAAGATGGTTTATAATTAGAATATGATCAATCCAACAGATTTTTAATGCTTTAATTAATTTTTCTGTGGCTTTTTACTAAGTGAAATGTTATATATATATATAGAGAGAGATAAAACTTGATATATATATATATATTTATAACAACTTATTTCAGTAAGTAAAGTAATTTTTAATACAAATTTCTTTCATGTGTAAATTTTGTTTTATTTTCTGTAAGTGTTTTTTTAAGTATTATGGATTGTTGGAAATATTTATTAATGATCTTAGAGTGAATTTTTATTTTTCATTTGTTTACTCATGTTTTTATTTCCTTACTGAATTTATTATACAAAGCACTTTAATGTATCTAATTGGAATCTTCACTTCCTATTATTCAACTGTCTTATCATGATTTTATTAGCTGGGTAATAAAGTATTTATACAAAAATGCAGATTTTTTTGTTTTGTTTTCGTTTGTAAGTATAATTAATTCTTTCTTTATTATTATAATGTATATTTCAAAATTTTAAGTTCTTGCTATAAATAAGTGTATTTTAGAAGATAAAGAATTGTAAATTTAGATATTTTAATAATTAGCAATTAAAATATAATAATTGAGGAATAAATTTCATTAATTAAAAATTTTAAGAATTTCATCATATTTCAACAGGATGCCTCAAATAAAAAATTACTCAGATCAAATTCAGTACAACACTGCTTTTATTAATGTGTATGCAAGGTAATTTAAAAATATCTGGCAAAAATGTAAAGGAGGTAGAGAGGTCTAAAATAAGTAAATTTTTTAAAGAATTTGTACCAAAATGTCACATTAGAGTGGTACAGTGTATGGCTGAACAGTAAGTAAAAGCATTCTACTAGCACAAATCATCATTTTCCATGTATAGTTCAAGCTCACATGGAGCTTGCCAATATGCATTTTATGTATGGGACAATAGATGAGAATTGAAGGTAGTTGCTCAGGGAATGGTTCTCCATATCTTATTTGAATAACTGCTCTATTTTAAGTGCATTCACTTTAGCATAGATAAAATGGCTTGTTGATAAGCTTTCTGTTCATATAGTGATACATACTGCACAAAATTCACATGGCAGTGACAGTTTACGCTAGCAGAACACTTTTTCCTACCACTCAATAGTACCCTTTATCAGCTTAACATGCTATTTCATCATATATCTGCAAATTTACAAAATCTGCTTATTTTGATCTCCTGTAGGTGCTTTTACATTTTTGCCATGTATTTTTTTATTCATCCTTTATAATAAAGATGTAATAACATACTGCATTGCTACACATGTAAGTGCAGTCATATCCTGTATATAGGTGCAGGTCTGTTCTTTTTAGAAGTGTCTGATACAAATAGTTACTTTCCTTTGTAGTCTCAAAAGAAAAAGTGCAAATAATATGAATGGGCAGTTTGAACTATATATGCATATTACTAAGATTTTATCACCTTGTATACTTATTATACTATTTATGAGGACCTTCAAACTTCCTAAATTTTACCAATAATAATCTACCAGTTCATAAATGTGCAAAAAATTAATTCATAGATATATTGGAGTTGTTGCTTACTGTCCATGGTAGATCAGATTGTGTAATAACAAAAAATAGGTGTTTTATTTTTCAAGTATTCCATAGTAAATGTTAGAATAATAAGTGATATTAAAGATAGCATTTTTTTCTTCATAGTTTTTAGTTTGTTTCTGTGCTGCAAACTAACATTTTTAAGAAATTTTCAGCATGATTATTGATGTTTCTTCTTCACAGAATGGATTTTTTTAATCAGCAATAAATAAATAAATATCAATTAATTGAAAATTTCAGCCTTTTAAAGCTTGAATCAAACTTTAATCATGTATCCCTATATCAAAAGATGCTTGATTCTTTCTTTGGAAATACTTTTTTCTAATCAAAAATATATAAAAAAAACTGTCATATTTCATAACATATGTGTCAGATTTTTATTATTTATTTAAAATAAATAATGATCATTGTAATTATTTTATACTTATAGCTAAAAGGTAAACTTCTAAACATCTTTTTTTTAAGCATAACATTATAGTAATGGACACAATTTTAGTAATAAATATAAAATTAACATTGTAATAAATAAAATAAGAATCTATAAGTATATAATTGCAGTAATAAAAATAATGAATGAAACTTTAGTTTTGACATTAATAGTTAGTATATATAAAATGCAAAACACAAACCTTTTGTTTGGTGTAGATTTAGTTACTATCTCAATAAATTTCGAGGGAAAAACTGATACAAGTCTCTCTTAATCAGAAGCAAAGAAATTGAGATTTTGACTAAATCTATGCCAAATGCAAAGTTGTTGGTTTGCTGATTTTATGTTTCACGTCTTTTTGGTATGTATTGATCTTTAAATTTGTGTTCTGTTCAACCCACATAATGAACACTTTTCCTTTTCTTTGAAAATATGACAGTAACAAAATCATATGCATTTAAACAAATAATTAAAATTTCGTGAGTTATGCTTTATATCCATTGCATTATTGTATTATTATAAAAGTTTTATTTCATGTAAAATTTGCTGCAATACATAACAAAATAATTACATCTTTGTTATACAGATATTTGATCTGTAGGATCACGTATCACCAGTATGTGTTTTAAACAAAATTTATGTAGAAATAATATTTGTACAACAAAAGTCTATATTTTAAAATGTGCAATTAAATTTTCGAAGTTATAGAAAATTATACAATACAAATTGAACACTTTTAAGAAAGTTGTACTTGGCATATACAGAAAATTTCTTCTCATGCTGAAACAAAATGGCTGAAAACTATTATGTATTGCAAGCTTTTGCACAAAGATATAATATTACATGTGTTATCAGATTTCAAAACTCTACTACTATATTTTCATTAATTTTTTTTCTGAACTAGTATTTCCAGTCTAATACTAGCTAAATATGTAGTGCTGAAAAGCAAAAGTTTGATCCTGATCAACATCATTACACCACTCAATGTATTGTTATTGACTACAATACAGTTACCCACTAGCAGGTATTTGAAAGTGACATGCAGTAATCTTAGTTGGGAGAACATTCACATTTACAGCACACTTTCTTCTTTTTTGCCGAGTATTATATTCTCCATTCCTAAATTTTATAAGGGGTGATTTTTTAAAAATTTTATTTATTTATTTTTTGGCTGGTGGTCTATTTTCCCAGCTATCTATCATTTTGTACTTTGGTGATCTACACTGAAGTCTTCTTAAACTCTTTAAATGTGACTTTATCCGTATCAGTAAGTGATAGAGTAGTGAAAGAATACTAGTATTGCATGATATTACATGTCATTTCAAACATTAGCAAGATGATAAAAATCATGCTTTTCCATCAAAGCATAATAAG
This sequence comes from Stegodyphus mimosarum, assembly GCA_000611955.2. Taxonomy (NCBI): domain Eukaryota; kingdom Metazoa; phylum Arthropoda; class Arachnida; order Araneae; family Eresidae; genus Stegodyphus; species Stegodyphus mimosarum. The sequence goes on from KK120831.1 coordinate 85,609, forward strand.
TATGATGCATAATAAGTTTGATTTCCATCAAAGCATAATGATATGAAACACACATGCATGCTTTTCTTGATGGGTCAGAATTGCAGTGGGTGAAAGTGATGCAAATTTTGGACATCTACTTTTCACCATGTTATTGTTAAATTTCACGCCTTATAAATAATCCACTTTTTTAATTTCAGAAACTTCTGATACTGGAACATGGCTGGTTATGTATGAATATATATATATGTATTAATTCTTATTTTTGAAGATTAGATATTATTGTTATCAGCAAATAATTAGAATATTTACTTGAACAATATATTTACTATTTTGTGTGGAAAATATATATTTACATAGGTTAATAGGTAACATAACATGTAAGAATATTGTATGCTTTGTTCTCACTTACTAAGGGTTGTTCTTATTTATAAAAATATACTCTGATCACATGTCATGATTGTGATTTTGATTTATTTCTGAATTTCATGCACTTTTCACTAACTTTTTCAAGCTAATATCACTGCCATATAATCTTTCCATAATATATTCTTTTATGTTTATTCTTGTTTATATAATCTTTATACCTGAAGTATAACGTTTATTCTTTTCTATAATTAAAAGTATCAATAATATCACAGAAGAAAATCTTAAAATAAAATATTTGTTAATTAATATTGCTTTTAAATAAAGTCTTCTGTCAACTGTTATTTTTTTTCTCCTTTTTTTGGCATTTGCTTTTCTCTGATATTTGCAATAGAAAACTCATAAAATGTCAATTTCGTATATGCATTAATTGTAGAACTTACCTAGAAACTATACTGAATGTGATAGGATGCATTTTATTCAAAAGAAATTTTACTCACTGATACTAGAAGAAATATCTTCAGAGCTTTCTTTAAGAAAGGAAATGTACTATATGGAATTCAGTAGTAGTAAATTCGAAGCAGTAATTTATACTGGAAAATTAAGGTTTAAATTTCTTTTGATTATATTTTTTTTATTTTAGTTTTTAGACAGTATTCTTAAACTTTAATGTATAGTAATCCTATGCTTAGTACAACTAGTTAATTTTTGTGAAATGCTATTTTAAATAAAATTGTCTTGATGCAATAAACACATATATTCCATCAACACAATTATAAAATACTGCAATTCATTTATCTATTGTTCATCATCTTTCTTTATATTTCTTTTTAAATACTTAGGAAGCAAAAAGAAACACAAAATATATAAACAAATTATAACTTCTTATTTTCCTTTCTTTCCATACAAAAAGTTAGCTTTAAATTTGTATTTAAACACGCTTTTCTCTTCATACTTTTATATAAAATGGCAGTGCGGTTCCATTTTGTACCTATCGCACATTTTGTCAGGTTTTTTAATTATAAACAATTTATAGTTAAGAGTAGTTGGCAACATACTTATTGCCACACATACCAAACGAATTGGCAAATGGTTTTGTCCCCAGATGGCAATATTATTGGGTTTTCAGCATATGTTTCAGGCTTCTTTTTCACAGGTACATGATAAAGTACCAAAATGGCTCATAGATTATCAATCGTATGAGGAAATGAATTCTTTCTTCCAGATCCAAGTCCATAGTTTGTGTTTTAAATTGTAGTAGGGTGAAACATTTTTTTGCAGTTGCTTAAAGTTCATTTCACTTCTAGAAAAATTTTTTTAATCAGTAAATTCATCATCCAAATTCATATGTGTACTGTTGAATGATGTTAATGAAATTACCCCCGTTCATCTCTGCATGATGTGAATTTAATTCGTGTGCATTTGCTAAGTATACTTCAGCAAAGCTAATTTATGTCTATTGATTGGAATTTAACCAATAGCTATGACGAGTTGCTGATTATGCACAACAAAATCAGTGGCACTATGAAGCAAATGTTGTGTCATTATGACTATTATTTCAGCCAGTACATAGACATGATTGGCAAATGGGTAACTGTAACTCATAAGGATTGAAGTGCTAATAAATACCACATTGTAATTCATAAGAAATGAAGTACAAATAAACACCACTAACTGGGTGAGGAATCCAGGAATTGTGATCAGTTGAAAGGAATATTCAAATCAGAAAATATATCTTATGTTTTCTGCTTCATAGCTGATCTCTTCAAGTAATTGAGACTGCTTTTTAATTTTCTGTCCTTTTTTTTTCTCACATTCAAATTAAAAATGACTTTTGAGGCTGATAACACAGCACAGTGAATTATAACATTTGGCATAGTTTTGTCCATATCTGACACTCACTGGCATAGTTAGGGTGGGGTAAGGGAAGATATGTGTCCCTGGATGCAGCATTCATGGAGTGCCAAATTGGTGTTACAAAATTTTAGAATGAAATGTCTTTCTTGGCACACGGAAGGAGATGCAAAATTTTCTCTGCTGACACCTGTAGTTTTGTACAAGTCCGGATCTTGATTTATAGCTCCTAATTCAGATTTTTTTTATACCTAACATGTGCTAAATTATATTTGGCTTCTGTTACTCATGAAAGCTTAATGAAGTAAACTGTCAATTTTTCTAGTTTACCATCTTTTATCCTTGTGAATTTTAGTTGCAAAAATTTTCTACTGTGGAGTTTTAGTATATTTGTTTTGTTATGTCTTGTGGCAGACTTTTGATTGCTGCTTTAAATGGAGACTCAGCTCATGTGCAACAGTTTTATTTTAAGAACTTGGCAATGAAATGGAAATCAACACTCTTTGTGAAAATGTGAATTGGTTAGCTTTAATATCTTTGCATTTTTCTCTTGCTCGGAGAGAAAAATGCATGCAAGGATTTTGATAATCCCTGCATGAAATACTCGATGCAGTGATTGTCAATTTACTTCTGTGATGGAAAGATTTATAAATGACACTCTATTCTTAATTGTAGAGAGATGAGGTAGAAGATCATCATTAAGTTGTTCATAATGATTGTTTTCCACAAATTTCTTTGGTTTCACAGTCTGTAACTTTTCTGTTGGGTGTTTCCTTAAGTTTTTACCTATTTCCACTACAAATAAATATAGCACTGTTAACAAGTTAATGTCAAAATAAATATAGCACTGTTAACAAGAATTTTTACAACTGACTGTTGGTTGGTTAGACGGCTGGCATAGCTGGTGACTTCCTCTTTTTGTTGGATTTTGGGTTTAAAATGTAACTTGAAAATGGTTTTCTTTATTTCTGTCATGTGCTTTGCTGATATGAGGTCTCTCATCTCCTTAATAAATCAGGTTGGAAATAATCTCTGTCTTCATATACTAACATACGAGTTCATTTTCCAAAGCTAACAGTTTCTCATAGCTGTGAGGTTCTGTGGAATTTGAATACTATCTTATTTCTTCCATTGTAAGGTCATACTCAGAATCTGAGTAGGTATATATCATATATAAGCCTATAATTAAAGAACCCTATTTTAAAACTGCCTGCAAGTGAAACCAGTGATCAGAAAATAATGAACTTTTATGGCAGACTTAACGAAGGGATAAAAATTTCTTTCAGAAAAAAAAAAGTTGCAAATAGGGTCACCAGAGGGCAAAATATTAATAAATTATACTTTAGCCACATCTTTACAAATAGTTTTACTATTTTCGTTACCGAAAAAAAAACATGTTCCACACGATGGCCATTATTTTCAACTACCATCTGAAATCGCAAGATGGCATGTTCCAGTGTGCTAAGAAATGTTCAGCACGTGGCGTAAAATGCTGCTTTAAGATCAGGTAAAGTTGTTGGATTTTCTTAACTTACCAAATGTTTCAAGTGTCCCCAAAGCCAAAAATCATATCGACTGAGGTGTGGGGATCAGGGAGGCCACATATTACAAAAATTACACTTAATGACATGACCTTCTGTAAAATGATATTTAAGAACATTCATAACACACCTTACAAAGTGTGAAGCTCCATCTTGCATAAAGATTGTGCGTGCAAGGCACTAACGTGTTTGCAGAATTTCGTTCTTCAACAGCGATTCATGTCATTGGACCTGTGGAACTTAGCTCCTCGACCTCTGTGTCATTTATTCTTGAAGCCAAGAATAAATGATGCAGAAAATCCACACTATGCCGTCACTTTTGGTGAATGCAATGGAACTTCTAAAACAGGGTGTCGATTTTCTGATTCCCAAATTTGGCAGTTGTGAGTATTCACTGCACCATCCAAATGAAAATGTGCTATGTGCTAGGCCATTCTGAATCGACCTCTAAACAAGCAAAAAACATTCATAACACACCTTACAAAGTGTGAAGCTCCATCTTGCATAAAGATTGTGCGTGCAAGGCACTAACGTGTTTGCAGAATTTCGTTCTTCAACAGCGATTCATGTCATTGGACCTGTGGAACTTAGCTCCTCGACCTCTGTGTCATTTATTCTTGAAGCCAAGAATAAATGATGCAGAAAATCCACACTATGCCGTCACTTTTGGTGAATGCAATGGAACTTCTAAAACAGGGTGTCGATTTTCTGATTCCCAAATTTGGCAGTTGTGAGTATTCACTGCACCATCCAAATGAAAATGTGCTATGTGCTAGGCCATTCTGAATCGACCTCTAAACAAGCAAAAAACTGAAGTGAGGTGGAAGCAACCAATGCACTAGTGAAAGTCTGTAAAGATAATATTGGAGGATATTCAGCAAGATCTTGTGACATTTGAATGTGGTCTATCCAGTGCCTCTGCTATACGTCAGACCTTGGTACTAGCCTGAGAGTTTGAAGCTGTGTCTTCTATGACCTAAAGTGCAACTTCCTGTATTGCTTCTGGAGAAACCGGTTTCCTTTCTCTTCCAGGACAAACAGAAAATTATCCTCTTTCTTCAAATTTCGTTTTCATTTTCCAAAGGTTTTTAACATTCATTGGACCTCTTTAGAATCCTCTTCAAAGTCTGAAATTTTCACAGAGCAGATACTGCGGAATTACTGTTTTGGTAAAACAATTTTACTAACAAAGCTAGATCAGGTAAACTTATTATCATTGTGAGCAACAAGCACATTGAAAACAAAATGTCCGAGAATGTTTCTAGGTTTTATAACAGCTGCTGCATGGCATCAACGAAGATTTACATTTTTACTACAGGTTTTAAAGTAAAATGCTCTGATGACACTATTTGTAACTAATTGTTTTTTCACTGAAAGAAAGATCCACAAAATTTCATAATTTTCTAATCACTGATTTTGCTTGTAGGCAACTTTGAAATAGGGTGCTTTAATTACAGACACCCTGTATTTCAGGAAGCAAGAGGTGCTCAAATTATTAAATAATTGAGCATTTACCTTGTACAAAAAACAACAATATTCAATAAAAGAGCTTTCGAAGACTCAAAATGATACATAGTGATGATTATCAGCGAATAGCTATACTAATCCCATAGCATCCTCATTTGAAACAATTCATAAATTCCTGTATTTGTAAACATTTTCGCAAAATACAAAAATGCTAGCTAGTTTAAGCAATTCCACTGAACC
>KK120832.1:0-32375 GCA_000611955.2 Stegodyphus mimosarum
ACAAAAAAAAAAAAAAAAAAAAAAACTCCAGCACGCGAGACTGCGTATCGGAAATTCTAAAGATATGCTCCTTTTAAAATTGTTTTACGATATTGCTGTTGAACTGAATTTCATGCTTTAAGTGAGAAGAACATGATATTTAATACATAAAGGTAACACACAAAACGTTAAAAAAAGTTCAACTGTCTTATACTTGACCTCAACGGATAGTGTTCCAGTTGAAAAAAAACATTTACTTTTAAAACATAAGTGCAATATGATGCAATTTATGCAATGTGATTATATTCATGCAAAATGAAACATTCGTTTTAAAATATTCATGCTATATATTTCTTGATCAACAGATACATTTGAATTACGAATTAAAAAATCCAAAAACGAACAGGATCAACTGAAGTTCCTAATCAAGAACTATTAATTATCAGTTCACTCTGAAAATATGTCTTTTTATTTAACCAAAAAAAACTGGTTTCTTCTAAATTATTTTTTCTTCTTAACTCCCGGTTCTGAACTATCGCTCGAGATGAGACTAGTAGATTTTTCAAGTTTTAAAGAAGTTAAATATTTCTCTTAGCGTCTATACTGACGTTTAGTTTCCATAGACAGAAAGATGACTTGTAGTCAGTTTACATTCCATTTGTTTCTATTACAAACATATCTATTCGCAAATTACAACCATCAAAATTTTATATATAGTAAGCAGAACTGATATATATAAATTGTTTAAACTGTCCAAGAAAAATATATACCTGGATGGCCGCGTAAGCAACACAAAATGCTTCTAACAGACAGATTGAATTCGGCTGCGCCTCTAGAAAGACCTCTGTTTACACACATCACCACTTCTCTTGGTGTAAGAGGATCTAACTGGCCTCCTCCTGTAACTCCATGCATTGAGGAAAATAAATGAGGGCAATAGCGAACTTCTGCGTATAAAATTCCTTGGGAGACTGCATCTTCGCAATATTCGTAGGCTATTCTCTCGATGGCTAAAGGATCCCCTCTATAGTGCAATAATATGAAATAAATAATAAAATATCGTAAAAATTTACATAATCAAACTAATCTTATTTTAATGTATTTTATATGTTTTTGTTATGCTCACTTGCAAAGATTTGTAAAGGCTTTAAAGTATCTTGAAGAATTACTGTAAAAAAGCACACACAAAAAAAAATTAGGTTAAAGGAATTTCTTTTTTAAGTAAAGAATTTAAGTCTTTCCATTTTAGAAAAATAGTTTTCCTAATATTTAACGGTGTATTTATTTGATCCAAACTCATATTTAAATAACTGCATATTTATATAAAATTTTATCCAATTAAGGATGAAATCTTATAGGCAATCGAAAACATGATATCCATTTAATATATTACAAGGTGATGGGTGAAGAAATTTTTAGCATAATATGTAAAACAATTGTCTTATTTGCAACAGAAATTGAAACTTTAACTATAGTTTTTGTGATTAAATGGATTCTAATATGAAGTTTAGCTAATCTTATCTCATTTTACTAAGATAAGCGATGCATACTCAGTTCCAAGAAAATTAAATTTTGTACTAAAGTATTCGTTTATTTTATATAACCGCTTTGGATCAGTATCGAATGCTAGATTGAGGCAAAATTATCTAGAGACAGATTAGTGTCTCTACTTCTAATATTGACCCATTAAAAAATAATAGGATGAACGAGCACTAGTTTTGCTTAAAAATTGCCTCATTACATGGGCACATTCCCATCTTTTATAACTGATCATCAATCAAAATCAATAAAAATTAGTTTTAAAAATGTGCTTTACTACTAGCTGGAAGAATTGTTCTGTGCAATAATTCTGCATTGGCATATGAAAAATTACCTATTTCTATATCCAGTAAAACTATTAAATAGCTGAAGAAAAGTTCAATATCCAATCTTAAAAACTTTGCATTTTTGACATGGTTTCTCCCTTTTAACTGCATCACAGGGAAAGTATAGATAACTTCAATGAAATGCAATTTATGTAGTTAGTTTCCGAAATCTGATAGTAAGAAGTTAGTAAAATGGAAATCTTCCTATTCTGATTTATAGCAGTAGCATTTTCTAGTAACATCCGAAACAACCTTGTCAGTCAGTTTCAGTTTCAGTTGAAGTAAAAATAGATTTCTATATAAAAGAAATGACTTCCAATCAGTTATCAGTAGAATTATTTTTCAGCTACACTAGAAGCGAAACAGGAATAATTTTAGCGTTTTATGCAGCAATATATCAGTTTACTGTTAAAAGCATTCGCATAAAAAGCAAATACGATTTACATACATTACCTTGATTAGACATGATGATTAGATTAAAATGCGGATTCCCTGGTATAAAAATAAACTTCATTCTTTAAATATGGTTATGGAAATAATGTTAGATTTTTTTAATTTTGAAATAATTCATAAATGCTTTTTTATAAAAATAAATAGATAAGCGAAGCGAAACAAAATAAGACTGCAATTATTTATGCGGGTTCCCCGGTACAAAAAATTTACTTCATTCTTTAAATATGATTATGGAAATAACCTAAGATTTTTTTTCATTTTGAAATAACGTCTAACAATTTCTTAAAAAAAGTAAAGATAAAATTTCCTCCACCTTTCGCAAAGAAATAAAATCAAATAACTTTTTTTTAAAAAAAAAGCTTTCATAACTGAAGAAAGAAATGAATAAATTAATAACTGTTAAATCTCAATTAACTAACTCATGCGTCAGATGTTAATTATTTCATTCGAGTTTCTGGTTTCCAAAAATCAAAATTTTTCATCTCTTTGAACATTAACTACAAAGTAATATAATATAATTCATTAAATTTGTTTCATATTATAATTTAGCTATTGATTTTCCTTAACTTCTAAATGATCAGTTGTCTTAATGAATATTTTACAGATCAAGATTGTGAAAACTCCAATACAGTTCTTGTTTCGGAGAATATTCTTACAGTGGTATTTCATTTTGCTATTGCACTCCACCGCTGAGTTATTACGCCAACATTTTCATCCAGGGCAAAATATGAAACATGGACATCGTTCATCTTATCTTTTCTTTACAATGCAGTGTAAGTCCAAGCAAGTAAACAAACGTTTATTTACTTATCCTAAATTTAGGATCCTTAAGATTCTAAGAAAAGAAACTTTTTAATTTTCAGCTGTAGCATATCAATGTATTAAGTTCGAAAAAATATTATGTTTTTACCACACTATAGTGATATTATTACAGTATTAAGAGATTAAAAATCAAAAATTATTTCATATCAACAGAAATTTTATCAATGAAATACACATTTGCAGACATCTTGAAATTTGGCAATTTCGAAAGCTTTCCTATCTCATGTTTCAATACTTACAATTCTTGACTACTGAAAGTATTGCTACAAGGAAGAGTTTAGAATTTTTTTAAATGTTTAAATGCATATTATGAAATAAGAAACTTCTCATTTCCTCTGTTCCACTCAGAAATTCAAAGGATTATTTTCAGTTTTAGTCAGATAAGTGATTTCAGGCTCCCAAAGTATAACTAGATTTCTTACACAATGTCGAAAATGATGTCTACCATATATTGGTGAATGAGAAGGTGCTGCTTCACCCCTTGTAGTCCAATTTCAACTATCAGTATTTCTAAGTGTTATCACAGCGGTTGTAGAATGGACACAGGATGAAAGAATTTTAATTCAATATATTCAAATACTGACTTTCTTTTCAAGTATCCATTCCACTTTTCCGATCCTTTACTTCTTCAAGGTCATAACCCTCAGTATATACACCGTAATACAACGTTGTCAAATTTATTTATTTATTTAACTAAACTTTTTCTGTGCATTTCAATAAAATATTACATTAAAATTATGTTATTCATTAAAATTATAGAGAAGAAAACTATTCATGACAATTAAAGTATCTGATTCTGTAACGAGGAATAGTGGGATAATGTACAAATGTTCAAACTCAGCCGAATATTACAACTCGTAGAAATATGCAGAGCATAAACCAAAATTTTGAAGCATTTTAAAAGTGCTTTCAAGTGTTAAAACAAAATAGTCGTACTTTCGGTGTACATACAATTTTTCCCGTTTATACTGTAATATTTTGAAAAGAAATTCCTTTAGCATAGAATTTACAATTTTACGTCACTAAAAGTCAGTCAATTCGGACAATAAGGTGTTTAGAGCAATCTCGATTGTCACTCCATCTTCAAATCCCGAGTAAGGTTTCGTCGTTTGTAACTGGTCGTCTGTAACACCTTTTCGTTGGAGACGCTTAAAATATGTCCAGTCGACAATCTTCTCAAGAGGTTGGAGCTAAGAAGATAGAAAATACGACACCATAGGAATCTATCATTCAGGACTTTTGGCTAAAATTAGAGCGGCGTTTATGCTGATAGCCTCGTGGACTTTGCCTAAATTAAATAATCAGATACAAACCCCACTTTTCTACTCTAAACCTTAGCGATTTACAAAGAGATTAACTGTGACATTACACTACCATATTCTACAATATCGCTACATCGCTATAACTACTCTTCGTTATACTTATCATTATAGTGATCTGTCCAGCTGATGAGAATACTTTAAAATGGCTTTCATCGTAGCGACCACTCATTATAACATCCTTTTTTAATACAGCATGAAGGTCATTATAACCAAATTCAATTATAATTTTATCCTGTTATTTCTTTTTACGGGCATTAAATTACTAGCGTAAATGTAATACATCGAATTAACATTGTTTGGGGACTAATAAACAGAATAATTAGCTCTATTCTAAATGTATTAACTATTGGTACAATTATAATAAAATATCAATACTTACACAATGCACGGTTCTATGATACTAAAAGGTTTCAGAAATTTAGCCAAAGTAGACGGGCCTTTTATAGAGCATTCATCGTAAAGACCTTCTAATGTTTCTACCTTTAAGTCAATGCCTTTTTTCCTAAAAGAAGATAGATAATTACTGCATCAGTAAGACGGAACACATTAAAATAAATAATTGTTAATCGTTAACCCAAAATAGTTCAATTTAAATTCATATTCAGCCAGTAAAGGTAGCAAAAAGAAAATAACTAATGGAAAAATAAAATAACATGAAATTCGGGGAATTTAGCAATACTCGGTTAGTCAAAGCAGTAGCCGTCTTAAACTGGTTCATATAGCTGTGGATGAAAATTTATGGGCGATAGTCATATCATTTTAAAATAGTCATGCATAAAGAATTAAGAACAGTTTTGTCCCTCAGGACTTTAAATTCAGATTATGCTTATTTGATCTGCTAGTGAAATCGCCTAAGCAATACATTGTAATAGTTGACAGAAGTATAAAAAATTATAAACTTAGATTTCTGAAATTCAAAATAAAGATTGCCACTTCGTAGTTTAAGCTGTTTTATTTAGTACAGCTTCATTATTTCATTCAAAGATACGCCCCAGAGCGCCTGAGAAACTTACAGAAGTAACCAGAGATGACAAATTAACATATAATGCCCAACTGCTTTGTAGTAATAAAATATATGTTTCCCGCCAAACGGAGCAAAATTTTAACTAATCAGAATATGGTCACTTCTGCTTATTAGTAGGTAAATTATCCCTTGCTTCACTGCCCGAATCTTTACTGTATAAAGTAGACTTCCAAACATCATTCGGCATTTTAATATGCGACTGAAGACTTTATTGACTTGTAAGAACATGAATTTTCAAAGTGAATAGTCTTGTATCAGATTTGGTAATACGTTCAAATGCTGTTGGCAACTGTTTAATTAAATCAAACGTTCTCCTCTTCATGCTCGTATTCCAAGTATCACTGAAATCTATCATTTCTGCAAGTAATAATTCAGTATAAAACTGAGAATGATTATAAATTTTGAAATGACGATTAAATTGTAATCATTTCCATAATGTTCAAATGCAGCATATTTTCAAGCGTAAAAACTGCAATTCAGTATCGAAAATCAAATAAACTGCACCACAAAGCGGCACAGCATACGAAAAATAGCGTTGGTAAGAAATGTGCTATTGAACTTCTTAAAATTATACCTGTGGATATCTTTTCCAAATATTCCAATAAAAATCAATACTTGGAGTGCATAATGCTAATTATGTTGCAGATTTATTTATATTGTAATTGTTATTTATGTTGCAGATTTTTAAAAAATCGTTTCCCAAGTTGTATGTTATCAAACTGATTGCAAGCAAAGAAGCAAGCAAAATTGTGTAAAGGAATTTTTTGGTCAAAGGAATTTTTTGGTCAATATAAAATCTGAGTGAGAAGAAAATTTCTGTTCAATTATTATATATTATAACCAAACGTAATATTTCTTGATAAATTTCAGACTCCTTTTTCTTAAAAAGTTCCCATAAATATAATTTAATTGCTTCTTAACTGCTATCACAAGCACTTTTTAGCGTCACCAGGGGGAGGGTGAATACAGCTAGTTTGTATGTTGCTATGATCAACTTCGGTACTTCAGTGTAGTCAAAACCGGTTAAACACGGAGTTATGATTTCACTGAACATCTGATTAAACATCCTAAAACACTGAGGTATTCAAGGACCTTGAGACTCAGAAGGTAAACAAAGACACGTGTTGCTTCAATAGCGGTCATTATATCGAGAAAGAAAGAAGCACCTTTTATTCCACGCATGTATTCTGAAGCTCTAAAAATGCTGATTTTCGGATTTCTAATTTCTAATTTTAAACCTTGACAATTGGTTCGTTATTTGAATTACTGAAAAGCATTTAAGAGCTATCTGCTTAGGGTAAGAGTTGCTTTGTTGTTCTGGTTTGAAAATTTGCTTTAACTTCTTCTTTTCGTAGTCCTAGCCAGAATAGAAATTAATCGCTGAGCATTTAAGTTAAGGGTTTGAATGTTTCAGAATTAGAGCTTCAGATAGCTTCGCATTGCAATTACATATTATCGGCAGCTTTCCGAAAGTTATTCCGGCTTTGACCGTCTTGCTACCCTACGCAAAATACGCTCCGTTAATTATTTGAGCCAACTTAAGTAGACTATTTTATGTGTAATCTTAAGTTACTTGAATTTAAATTTTAGTCTTATGTAATTTTCAATACCCGTAAGTAGCAGAGTTTCGTCAGTAGCACGAGTGGCGCGATTTCAAGATTTAAATAAAAGGATTATTTTAACCTTCTGAAGACTTTGTCAGTTGCTTCAGACTAAACCCCAGTTCCTTGAGGGAATGCTACAGTTTCATTAAATTCATAAATGAGGCAGATTGAGCCTGGAAACTTTTTAATTCTTAAATTGTATATGACTAACAATAGTGTATTTTCATTTCCGGTTTTTAATTTCTTAAAACCCAAGTGCGATATTTTGAGGAAAATGCTATTAATGAATTAAACATCCAAAATTTCTTGCCTTTTCCCCTCCTAAAATTAATTTTAAGAGCTATGGAGAATATATGAGTTTGGGATAGAAAAATTAAGAAACCTTCCTCTTGATCTTGTCTCAAGGGGAAAACAGGGAATTGATCGACTTCATTACACCGCAATAGCACATATGAGGAACGTTTTAGTTAACATTTTTTACCTACCTTTTCGAAAACGATATCACTGTTACCAAGTGCTCGTGATAAAAATATTAAATTTGCCCTTATTTGTTTATTTATTTCTCAGTGAAAGTAATTCGGGAATTTAGCAGCGGAAAAGGGAACTTTCAACTAGAATCATGCACTGAAATTTACACTCGTAAATAACTGAAAAATACTTCGGTTATATTCAAAAATGCATTGATTAAAATGAGCCAAATTTGCCATGGTTCAAAATATGTTGTTCTACCTGCGTCATACATAAGAAATAATACACTGGGCCCTAAATTGAATAGTGACACTGTTCACAAAATTACTGACATATTGCCTTTGCGCTTGAAATAATCACTAAGCACTCTCTTCCTAAATTCACATATATTTGAAACTGACAAAAAATTATTAAGACACAAGGTAATAAGGCTTGTGGTTTATATCTGTAGTATCAAGTCACTAGTATAATAGAGAAATAATGATGTAGGCAATAGAAATGAACGAAAAATATTTCAAACTAAAAGCCAGCAAAACAAGGATGCCATTTAGAAATATTCACTAAATTTCTTACACACACCTAAAGTGGTAATAAGCGTTCTTTAAATTATAAATAGAGTATTTAATTGCAATTTTTTACACATTTATTACTATTATTATTTATTAAAAAAGTTATAAGGTATCTTCTCCCTCCTTCCTGCATGTCTTACCGATTTATCAGGGTAAGACATGCGCTGGTGTAACGATAGCACACTTAGCGCATATTGAAGGTGGTGTAACTTTAGCACACTTAGCGCGTATTCGAGAGGTCCAGATTCCAGTCCCGGAGAGGGCATTGCACATTTTTCACGTATCCTGCTTCAAAATAACCTGATAATGATTCTGTAAAATATTTAATTTCTTTCATCTTACTCAGGTTTTAAAATTACAAAATCAGAGATGAATACTTTCACTTAGAGTAGTCACTATTACTGTACTGTTAGATAGGTGCGTATATTTGATTCTAAAGAATGGGGTTTAATTAAAATTTTCTGGCAGAAGAAAAGGCTGAAATGGTAGCTAGGATCAACAAGAAAAAATTCTGCGATCATCTACTGTATTCTTGGCTTAGAACAATACTGTCTAATAGAGTGAAAACAGAAATTCTTTTTGTTAAAGTTTATTATTAAAGTCATGAGGAACGTGATTTAATTCTTTTAACATTTTAAGATGTATTTTCATGAAGTGTCATAACCTTGTAAAAATTTTTAATTTGTCCTTTAATTAGGCACTGTACTTAAAAAAATTCGCATTTTATTTCTTTAACTTAATTCACCGATAGAAGTTAAAACATCACTCAACATCCCATTAAATGTTGATATTGCAAATCTAGAACTCAAATCAGGTCGGCAAACATTATTTCCTGAGTTGGAAGATATCACTTGTTGATAGAAGAGCAAAGATTTGGTTGTCCACAAAGATGATGTTCGAGCATTTTTCATTGTCATAATACCTTGTTTAGCAATCTCTAGAAGAATTAAAAAGCTACATAGCTCTGGATGGAAGTCTTCCTTCAATGATTTGACATATCTATAAGAAGATCAACTCTGTTCAAGCCAAAAAAACCAGTGAAATTACGCAAGGTGCATTTGCATTCGAATCTTTTGTTCATGGCTTTGAATTTTCGAAATACAAACGTTCCAAAATGACTGCTATGAATGCATCTGTATGAGTTTATAAGTCAAACATCTCAAACGGCAATTGATCAAAAAGGACCTCATCAATCTACATTCCCTTCACTTATTACAAAAGTGCACGTGCTACCTAGATTTTGACAGTTCATATGGAGAGGAAAATAGCCTTACCTCTACTAAGTGTTAAGGGCAATAAAGATCAGACTGAACGTGTTTTAGGCAATTAATGTCTTGAAACAGAAAAAGGCCCGTTGCACACAAGCAACTTGATGCATATGGGTAAATGTAACTGCTTGTATGCACCTAAAAGAAAATTCTACCATTTGTTTTTCGAAGTTATCAAAAAGATTTGCTAAACAGAGATTCAACTAGCACTCACTGCGTTAAAGATATAAGGAATTTCTTTGCTGATAGAAGAATAGATTAAATAATGTGATCGTGTATCTCCAGACTATTGATGGCGGGAAATCAACAGGTACATTGAAAATAGAATGAAGCGAAATCAGAAAATTTTTTAAGCTTAGTCTGCAAAAGATCGAGAATTCGGGTGAAGAATTCATGGGATAAAACCATTGGCAGCTACGTGGTCAATGACCTTTTGGAAGGCTACATGGACAAAAAATATTTATTTAAAAAGAACTCTATTGCTAAATTTGAGAGATTAGAGACATTGGTTTCACAGGAAGTGGCATCGCAATAATTTCAAGCCGGAATATGGGGTTTGGAAATTTATGATGATGGTTCCAGAAGGAGAAAATATCATATTTGAATAAATGTAAATTTTTGCACATGAATGTATGAATAAATGTAAATTCTTGTACATTAATATATGAATAAATGTCTTGTTGCAAGTAAATAAATGTAAACTCTTGTATATGAAAAAATAAAAACATAGTTTGAAAATAAGACCTAATGTTGTAGGGTTTCCTTTATTTTGCATAAAAAATTTATTTCAAGTTTTATACCTTTCCTGAACCTCTCAACTTCCCCTTGCATTTTCTCACCAGGAAGTAAATTTAAAGTTAAGTGTATATTTAAACGGGTAAAACTCAGTTTATTCAGAGCGTGTTTTCGCTAGCCAGCGCACGTTTCGTTGCTATCTCGCTGTTACGCCAGTAAGCCTTTTGGCCATTTCGGATTATCATCGCGCCTGTTAGGTTTTTGAGAGTCAATCTGTTTGGTACAAATTAACGTGCATTCTTCTATTCAGATTCGACTTGAATTATAGTCTACATTTAAGTTTCGCATCGGACGGTGTTTTGTAAACGCACGAAGATCCTGCCTTTCTGTTAAACTTTGAATTAATAAAGAGTTAACTTTTACCTTTCTTCTGAGCTGGTATTTATTGACGTCTGTGCGAAAATTCGCCAGGTTCATTGTAGGATCTAGCATTTGTGTATGTGGAATAGGAGAGACAGATCTTACAATGTGTCTTTTAGAAAATAAAATTTTATAAGACCTGATTTTATCTTCAGGAAAACATTGTAGTACAGAAAAAAACAGCCTATTCATTTGGCCAGATATTAGTATATTTATTTAATGTTTCATTCAAAAAATGCACTGATAACAGCAACTTACTTAGCTAATTCCCAGACTGTAGTCAACCGTACACTTCCGTCCAAATGCACATGCAACTCTATCTGCAAGAAAAAAAGTGCATTAAGATGTTTAATTTAATTACATTTGCTTAGATGTATCTTAATGTAAATACACTCACTTCTTCATAAAAAGGAAGATAACAGAAAATACATTAAAAAAATACGATTTCTTTTAATGTGATTACCGAAATGTTTTCGCATGTCACTTCAAAATTAAAATTATTGAAACAGATTGAAAATTTTCTGACGTAACTCGGATGACAAGAAAAAGAGATAATTTTACTGGATGATATGAAGATAAAAACAATAGGGCTAAAACAAAATGTAAAAGAAAAATAATTAATTGAATGTATATTAGAACAAACCGGAAAATTCTAGGAGATAAGATATTTGTTGATATATTAATCATTTACCCGAACGTTGTTCAGTCAGGTATATAATACTATATGCCTTTTAGAAACATTCTTTAATAAAAGAAATAATGCTGAAATTTTTCACAAAAAATTACTAATTAGACATATTTTAAGTTAAATTTACTTTAAATTCCATCAATTAGATAAATTACTAGAACAAAATTGGCAAAAAAAAAAGAAAAAGGAGAATGTGATTGTCACTGAGTCAATGGACATTGGTGATAAATGATTGAAGGTTATAATATGGACAAAAGAATTAAGCTTTGATGAATTGATGGCGCAGTTAAATTTAATGTATTGTTAAAATCAAAATTCTATCGAATAACACTGGTGCAACATATCTATTCTATTGAAGTGAAATCTATCCATTCTATCTATTCTATCTATCTACTATATTGTCAGTCTAGTAGGATCTGAAAAACATTGATTTAAGCTTCTGCACATAGCAGAACTTTACAAGTTACCAACAAAGAAATCTGCTTCAAGTTTTTAATTCGATGCTGATTGCGTGAAAGCATACAAACTAAACTTTTTGCAAAAGGAAAGAAAACATTGCCCATCTTTCTCCAACGAAAGTCTTGTACACCTAAGTATAGATAACCTAAGCATATAGCAAACAGAATAACAATCTTAACTCCATCTGGATAAGATCCTAGAATTGATGACATTATGCAGCGCATAAGCTCAATATCAACGATACGACTGCACTGAAAAATACATCCCCAGTATCAAGAGCATATGTGTATCATACATAGTTTCAGTTCTTCATTTGTTGGTTTTTAACCATTTGCACTGGCTTTTGCTATCTGAATAGGCTTTCGTACGGATATTTGTTATTCAAAATATTTACATAAGCTGTTCGCACATTTTTCAGACGATTTTGATTTGCTATAAAAAAATTATCAGTTTAGAATTTTTTTTAATGCAGGTATATTTTTTACAGTATAAATTATCGTCTGCTAGCTGCCAGTTTTGTTTTCATGCAAAATGGCGCTTTTAAGGAAGCAGTGGATGAAAGGATATGTTAATGTTCTTTTCGAAGAAATTTATTCGTATCTAGTTATTAAAAAACGCTATGAAAACCATGGTTTTTCGACATCTAAATCTACGACAGATAATATTGTCAACAAGAAAGGAAAGGGAAAAAATCTATCAAAGTTTGGCTTCATGTGGAAAAATTATTCCAAATACATGTCCAAAGGAAAAACTTAACGTTTCAAATATAGTAAAGGTAAGATATTTGATGTTAAAAGAAAATTCGCCAATTGAGAGGACAGTTGCAAAATCATTAAAATGCTCAGAGTTAACTGTAAACAAATGCTGATTTGAATCTTAAAAAAGCGAAAACAAATGTAATGTGCATAGTCTTTCTCAGTGAAATATTGCCGAACGCAGAACTCACTGCAAAATTCTTTATGAGAAACATTTGTCCGGACAAAAATGGGAAAGTTCTATCACAATAGATGAATCTTGGGTATATTTAAATAACCGCAATAAAAAGAGATTTATTTATTATCATCTAAGAGAAGAAAAAATCTTAGAAGATGGTTTAAAGAATCTAAAGAAAGTTTTTCAAAGGGATTTATGATTGTTGCTGGTTTCTCACATAATGGCAAATTAAAATTAAAGAGAGTGGAGAAAAATTTTAAGATGAAGTATTATCAATAACATATTTTATACCCATTTTTCAAATATGAAATATCTTCTCTTTACCCACAGTGCCATCAATCAGTAGAGCTGCAGCAAGACAAAGCAAGCACCCACACATCAAAATCCATACTGCTAATTTCTTGGAAAAAATGGAACAAGAAACGTGCATCAAGAACAAACCCTTCACTCATATCCCTATTAAAGCTTCTGATGTATCATCCATGGATTTTTGCACTTTCGAACTTTTAAAAAATGGATTGTCCAAACGTCGACTTACAACCCTAATTGAACTTTGGAAAGCTGTTAAGAGGAATGGGGTGAAATATTTTTTCCGATATTAAAAAGGCTTTATTGTCTTGAAAATAACGGTGTCGAAGGATTGTGAAGAATAAGAGTTATCAAACAGAATATTTAAAAAACAAAAAATTTAGCTAAAGTACTTCTGTAAATTCAAAGAAAATAGTCTAAAAAATATGCGAATAGCGTCTGTATTACTATTACTTTTAACTCAGTTTTCCATTTGTAAGGGATTGAGAGTGTTTTTTCCTTTCTCCTACAATTTATTTTTTAATACTATTTGCCTTTGGTAATTCCCATATGTTACTCTGCATGAATGATAATTTTATCCGTAAAGCAATCATTATTCGTGTGTAATGAGAAAAGAAAACTGAAAATACTGATCTAAAAGTGAATACTGATCTGAACAGTTAAGTATTGAATGAACTCGTATACATGTTAAAACTCTAATATAATCGCAAAATTTCTCAGATAATATAAATTTATCCACTCTTTTTAGCTTTAACCTTAAGTAAAGGGCTGATTTGGCAACAACTCAAACTTCTATTTGTATCTAAAATTTACTACTGCTCTGTTTTTAACGTTTTGCAGTGCGCTCTAGAACTTTAATTGTGTAACGAAATATATTCCTGTTAGTATTCCTTTCAGTATAAAACAGTGTAGATAACTTGTATAAAATATCTGCAGCAAACGTGGTATCTATCAACAGTCCCATTTCTCTAAATTCTGACATGTCAAGAAACCGAATACTACTACTAAAGAATAAAAAAAAGACCTTGACTGAGAGTAATTTGGGTTTAATGTTTCAGCAGTAAAGGAACTCATCTTGTCTACACGGAATTTTAAAATTACTTTTCATTTCGGGAGTTTTGGAAATACTTTCAGAAGTGAAAGCCGATCCACGTTTACCAGCTTTAGGCTTGAAGGGAAGCAAAGAAATAAATGTAAGAACCCTGCACTAAAAATTTCCCACATCGATGCTGTTTCGTGTATCATATTCTTCTAAATACTGAATATAATGACTTTCCTGCATGATAATAATAAATTAACTTTTACATAATAAATGGACATAATAAATTAAACATATTATTACTACATAATAAATGGACATTTACCTGTTAGCGTAAAGTTTCGCATATAATTAGTAATATTACCAACGCAGTATAAGAACATATTTAAAATTGAAATCTACAATGTTGGTATATTGGCATTAAAAAAGTATTATTTTTAAACTCCAGTAAGCTATATATTAAAACCTTTGATCAAGAAACTAAGCAGTGGTGGAATTTCAGAAAATACTTTTACGAATTTTACAGATATGTAAATAATTTTAGTGAAATTAAATGTGACATTGTAGTATTTTCTTTTATATAATGTAACATGAAAATCAGATGCGAAGCTTTGAGGAAAATTATGAATACAGGGCAAATCTATTTAACATTGAGTTAATGGTTATCTAACTAAGTTGGCGAGAAATCGCCAAATTCACCAAACTTGGCGACCATTTGGCAACATTTTGGTCCAGTCCCTGCATAACTGAATCAGTATTGTAATTGATTCAATTACGCAAGTGTAACCGTACCCGACCTTTAGATGTAACTTTAACCGTATAAGCCTTACAGCAAGTTCGAGAAATGGAATTTGCTAGAAATGTATCGGCGTCCATGTGAAAACTACGTAACACCGAAAAGTAGTACTGTTCAAAGCTCGATCAGCTTTCTGAACAATCTCTTAAAACTAATTAATTAGCATTTATAATATATTTAAAAAAATTTCAATAATGCGAATTTGTTATTCTATTTTTTAACGTATTAATAAGTGTATTATTTCAAAATTTTTAATCGTTCGATTCGGGACAGGGGACTAGGCCCTGGCACCCAGGTGTCTTAAACACCGTTTCGTGTCAGATGCTCTGCTCTCAGTAGTTGTTTAGTTCAGGTTGAGCCCCGAGTATTGAGATAACTCCGTGTTATTAACTACTTATTGTACTCTGTGATACAATGAAGAGCTGTACGAATACTTTTGTGGAAAGTTCCAGAACTGTGAAGCGTTTCTTTTCGTAAAATAAATTTTATCAGGCTGTCATTGTTTCTTCGTTCATTCAATCTGTTACGAACCCTTACTCACGGAACAATACCGTTGTAGACCTATTAGTTTATTTTGAAGCCGGAAACAAGAAACATTAGCAAAGCTCTCTCAGGGATTTGAACCTGGACCTCTCGAATACGCACCGAGTGTGCTACCTTTATACCACGAAGCAATTAGGAAAGGAGGAAGAACATACCTTATACCGTAAGCTATAATACCTTATACCGTAAATTAAAATATCATCGCATTCAAAGAGTTTGCATATAGTGTGAAAGTTAAAACCACAGAAGAATTTTTGACAACACAGTGAATTTTACTTTTCTCAAAGATGACATAAATATTCTACACTTCATCAGCGAATTCTTAGTGTTTATCTGTGAACTGAATCATGTTTATCAAAATTAAACGAAAACTCAAGGGTCGAAATTTAACCCGAAGCGGAGTGATGTTCTTTTAAAAGATGCAAAGAAGCATTCTAGAATGATTTTTTCACAATCTTCGAAATATTATTGGTACCATTCAGTTAAAAAAATGGCATTTATTAAAGCGGAAAGATGTTGCTAGTCTACGTGGCGTTAGATTTTTCATGTTTCCCCTCCCAAATTAGCACAGTTTTTAGCCTATCTGTTTACAAAGAGGGAAATCTTTAAGAACAAGATTATTCTTACAAGCATTTTAATATTTTTCAGTGATAGTAAGATTATTGTTCATACTTTTAGGGGGAGAGCTTGTATCTGAAACTGAATATTCACTGTCAGGTATTAATCCTAAAGTCCTAAAATCAAGCGTATTATCCTAAAATGCATACCCGTTGCGCACAACCTCAAAGCTTTTAAAATTTTGCTTTTATTTTATTATCTGAAAGTCTGTCGATTTGAGATCATAGATACTCTTCTAAAACGTTACGTGTTTTCCTATGCTGCTAGTATTTATTGGTTATCAATGATAGCATTGTTTTTTAATGAAAAAGTTGATTGCCACATTTTAACTACAGAATTTTGAAATTTTATATCCATAATAGAATTACATGCTGTGATTTTTGTTAGCCCAAAAGGGGCTATTCTATAAAGGGTTCATAATAAACGGCGTATCACTTTTCAAATTGTTACCATCCAATATTATAGCCCTGTATTATATATAAAGAAATTAAATAATGTAGAATATTTATGATTGTATGTACATTTCTGGCATTATGAGAAAACAGCGGTACAAATTTTGAGTAACGCAGTCCTCTATCCGAATATGTGCACATGGAAGCCCGAATTTGTAATTTCTTTTATTATCAATTTCGTATATTGTAAAACTTTAACGAATTTTCGATTAACAAACTCAAAGATTTCAAAGCGAACAGTGGCCACACTATACGGAATAAAATATTTTTATCTCCAGAACACGAGATTGTCTATCGTAAATTCTAAAGATGATGTTTTTAAATATTTTTAACCCAAGGAACAAATGCTCTTAAAACGTGTATGTGTGTGTAAATGAAAAATGTCCCTATGATGTCTATATCCCTAAAGATTTATCTTCAGTTTTAATCATGGATAGATACAGCAAGCATGACATCACAAAATTGAAGCCAAAGAAATGCTAGCAACGTGACGTCAAGACTTATTATGGCCGTCATACAACGTGCGACTAAGACTACAAATCATATTGTTAAACCAAATTTACCCTGAATTTGAAAGCACATATCAATATCCGCAGGCTCAGAAAAGTGTTTTTAGGCATAATTTGCATAAAATACCATTGAAACTTCTCTGATATTCCAGGTTTTACGATGTATATATTTGTGCTATAGTTACCATTTATACATTAAATATTAAAATAAGAACGGGAGACTTCAATTATGAGTAGGTAGCATGTAAACAATGCCATTTAGAACGTAAATAAAACCGCTCCAAAATTCGCTTATAGCAAAGGCTATAATAATTGGCAAAACGTCATACCGTGACGTTTCAATGCTTCATTTCCGACATACGATACGAAAAAGGCTTACTCCATCATCTCAGCCTTATGAAAGCAATGTGCTGCCGCGGCCGGGAATAAAATACCGTCATCTTCCACGCGCTAACGTGTTGCCATTCAGTAAAATCTAAGATATTTTAATCAAATTTAATCTGAAAGGTTACTGAATAATAAACTAAGCGATTTAAAAACAATAAACATATTTTTAAGAATATTTGTTCCACTTTTTGATAGGCTTGATTTAAATAAACATATATTAAAATCATAAAATGTCTTATGAGAAATATTCAATATTTTTTTGAAATTACGCTAGCTGGACACATTAAAATCATTATATACCGTTTCCCTTTTATGATAACTATTTTAAGTAGCTGGTCGTCCGAGGGCCTAATATTTAAAAGAAAAAAATTAGCGAATATAAAAAAATGCATGGCAACCTGAAACCTTTTATCGGAAATTAAATGCTGTTTTTAAATATTTTGTGATTTTGCTGTTGAATTGAATTTTATGTGGCGTAAGTGCGAGGAACGTGATATTTAATAAATAAAGTTAACGAGTAAAAAGTTAATAATAAAAAGAAAAAAAAGTCTAAAAGAATTCAGGTTTTATATTATGTCCAAGGGTACGCTTTTTCATTTCACACGCACAGACGTTTCGAGAGCTATTTCAAGAGCATTTGGGCTACAAATATTTAAAAACAGCAAATCTTTAGAATTTCCGATTGACAGTCTCGCTTTGGAGATAAAATGTTTAATTTTTATCTCCAAAGCGAGGATTATGTATTTATTTTTACAGTATTGCTATTGCTCGCTTTGAAATCGTTGAGTTTTTTTCATTAAAAATGCGCTAAAGTTTTACAAAATATGAAACAGGTAATAAAACAAATTCTAAATTCAAATTCCGGTTTCCAGGCGTCCATATTCGGCTGGAGGACTACCGTATTCAGAATTTGATGGCTCTAGATACCGTTGTTTTTTCACAGTGCGAAAAACATACATACATTCATGTAAATGTCTCATCATTTAATTTCTTTAAATATAATACAGATGCAATAACATTTGGTGGCAACAATTTGAAAAGTGATACAGTGCTTTTAGTAATTCAACGCAATATCCCGTTTCGAGACTAATAGTTCTTCCGAGCTAACGCCCCTTTGGGCTAAAAAAGAAAAATATAAAAATGTATGCCAACACTTAGACTGAAACGGGAATTCTACGCATGAACTGCTATGCAGCTTTTAAAAACTTTATGATCTTGTTCTTAAACTGTATGTGGAGTTAAGTACTTAATAATAAAACTAAAAAGACAAAAAAGAAAAAGAAAGAACAGAAAAGGATTAGCAGGAGTGAGTGTAAGAGCAGACTGCGAACTCAGCGAGAGCGTAAAAAGCATTAAGAAACCCTTCCGGGCGACTGTTAAAATCAAAAACCTTTCAGATTTTTAATGTTTTTTTTTATTATTACATGAAATCGGAATACTGAATATATTAGTATCAATATTAGAATGTATTTATCATTAGAATATACATTGGTTATCCTAAATTAAGGATATATCACAAAAACCACGATTACTGAAAAAGTTACATGTAGAATTTTATGAAACTTTCCCACAGTATACAACACATAGTAAGGTATCAGATAACATAAAAAGAAATCACCAGACAATTATGGTAGTATAGAAATTAGAACATGTATAAAATGAACAAATCGAAGGTGTCAGTTTGCTGTAGGAAAAGTACCTTCAATATGGGATATGATCGCCTCTAGAAGCAATACAGCACATACAGCGATGTGTGATGCTTTCAATTATGCGGTCTATCAGTTCCATAGAAAGCGAGAGCCATTGCTCTTGCAAAGCAGTTGCAAGCGCGGCAAGGATCTGAGTGGGCGGAATGAGAGCAGCTAGACGTCTCCCTAAAGCATCCCAAACGTGCTCGATAGGATTCAATTCCGGGAATCCAGCTGGCCACTCCATGCGCATAATTGTTTCCTGTTGAAGATAATCATCTACGATGCGAGCCCTGTGTAGTCTTGCGTTGTCGTCCTGTAACAGGAAAGCATCCCTATTGCCCCGGCATATGGACGCACATAAGCATCAAGGATGTCGTCGCTATAAAACTTAGTATTCACGGTTCCTCTTGGAAAGACATGGAGGTCTGTGCGTCCACTCAAAGAGATGCCACTCCAAACACAGACACCGCCTTTTCCACATGCATCTCTTTCACAGATGTTTGACGGATGATAACGAGTTCCAGGTTCTCTCCATATCAAATAGCGCCTACTATCACTTTCTAGAGTAAACCTGGACTCATCCGTAAAGAGAACAGCCCTCCATTGATCAGACGTCCAGTGAACATATTGTCGTGCCCACTGTAAACGGTCTCTGCTATGGCGTGACGTGAGCGGCATACAAATGGCTGGTCGCCTCACATACAGACCACCTTCGTGAAGCCTTCTACGCACATTGACGTGACACCAACCTTCCGGTGGCTGAAGCAAGGGAGGATCTAAGAAGAGTCCGAGTACCGGTTTTATTCCTGCGTGCACATAATGTCAAATATCGGTCATCGGGGCTCGTCGTAGCAGCTGGCTGTCCTTGGCTGAACATCCTAGATGCCGAATCTGTGGTTTGAAATTGCCTCCAAAGTCTATGAACCACAGAAGGAGTCACATGTAGCCATCTGGCCACTTCTGTTTGACTTTGTCCTGCCTCTAGTCTCCCAATGGCTCTCCATCGGAGTTCTGCAGGCAAATGATGCCTGGAGGTCATTGTTACGAATTGGCTATCTCAGATTTCTGATGTCACTATCACAGTGAAATATGTGGGCTATGTGGGCAAACATGGACTTTTATGCTCCTCGCAGATAACGTATTCCGAGTGCAGCACCACTAATTTGCATATTGCAGTTTTACTCAACTACTCTTACTTGGCAGCATATTCAAATTTTACACGGTTTGGCTTATTTTTGAGGGAATTATCGCTACTTTTGTAATTTTTCCTTAATTTATGGTAACCAGTGTAGTTATTAAGTAATTATTCTGTTAGAAAAATAAGAAAAAATATGCCGCCCAACCGATATAGCGGTTAGCGTCGCTGACTACCGCGCCAAAGGACCTGGGTTCGAGTCCCGGAGAAGGCATGGATGTTTGTAAATGTATAGCGTCGGTGCGGCTTGGCGGCACTTTAAATATACGGCGAGCCGAAGTCCTCTCGTGTGGTTTGGTGGAAGGGGAGAGGGATGGGAAATCCTCGGATCCGTCTTCCCCCCGGGGTGCTCTCCATCAACATGCGCTCCTTGCCACGAGGAATTTCGTGGACTTGGGCTGACTATACTTCAGACAAGTAAGCAACAGCAACACAAAAGAAAAAATATTTTTAACCTCTCGGTTGCAGAATTACCCTCTAATATTTCTGTCTTGCATTATCGTCTGCACTGAACAATTTTAAACCTAATGATAAAACTGTGTAGAAACATATACGTAGGTCAGTCAGAAAGTTAGTTGCACTCCTTCGTTAAAATTTTCTGTCAGAAGCTATTTTGATGAAACTTTGTAGCAACACTTCAGACATGCACCTGCATCGCGTGACGTAGCAGCTTCCACGAGGCAAGTTTAGTTTTTCTGATAATCAGTCTCAAACATGTCTCGACGGCTGCAAATAGCGTCCAAATTGGAAATGCGTGCAGTGATTCGTTTTTTGTGGGCAAAAAGCTGCAACTGCACTGAAATTTATGGGCAGTTGCATGAAGTGTATGGTGAAAATGCAACGTCACGCGAAGCTATCGCGAAATGGTGCAACATGTTTGAGAATGGACGTATAGATTTTGACGACGCTGAGCGAGAGGGAAGACCAGCAGCTGCAACAAATTCGGAAATCGCTGCTCGCGTGAATGAATGCATTCTTGCAAACAGACGCATCACGATAAAGAAAATCTCAAATGAACTGGATATTTCTCATGGAAGTGTGCACAAAATTATCGCCGTTCACCTTGAATTTCGTAAAGTTTGTGCTCGATGGGTGCCACGTCTATCGACGGAGGAACATAAAGGAAAGCGTTTTGAAAGTGCATTTGCATTTCTGCAACGTTACCAAACGGAAGGAAATGACTTTTTGGACAAAATTGTGACTGGAGATGAAACTTGGATTCACCACTTCTCACCTGAAACGAAACGCAGCTCGCTCGAATCGAAACATTGCAGTTCCCCGACTGTTCCATCTGCAGGAAAGGTGATGATGACGCTGTTTTTCGATAGAGAAGGCGTGGTGCATACAGAGTTCATGCCGAAGGGTGCCACAATTAATGCATCTTCTTATTGTGAAACACTAAAACGATTGCGGAAATCACTTAAAAATCGACTGCCAGGTAAACTGTCGAAAGACATTGTGCTCCTGCATGACAATGCAAGACTGCATGCAGCAAAACAAACGTGCGAACTTCTGAAAAAGTTTAGGTGGGAAGTGTGGAATCACTCTCCTTATAGCCCAGACCTTTCACCTCCTGACTTCCATGTGTTTGGTCCCCTGAAACAAGAACTTTCAAAGAGACGGTACCATTCGAATGCCGAAGTGAAAGCTACAGCCCAACAATGGTTATCGGATATTGGACGCGATTTCTTTGCAGAAGGCATCGAAAAACTTGTACCACGCCTAGACAAATGCTTAAATAATGGAGGCAATTACGTTGAAAAGTAGATTTTGAATGCAACTTTAAGATACAAATAAAGTTATTGTAAAATTTCTATCTTGTTTTGTTTTCTTAAGCAGTGCAACTAACTTTTTGACTGACCCTCGTAGCTTGCAGATTGCCTGTATGTTTCTCTTTTAATTCGAAACACAGATACAGGTTTTGTTTTATAATAAATATTCTAACAATCAGTATTATTTTTGTTTAAAAGAGAGAAACAGAAGATTCCGTATAGGATTTTCTTTAACAGAATTTTAAAACCAACCGTGAAGGTTTGCCCTTTTTCAATAATTTAGGTAATTATGTTTCCCTAATTATCCTAATAATTTTATATCATCTACATGATGCAAAATGATTTGAAATAGCAGAGAATTATGCTTGTGACGAAACTGCTATTAAGGAAAGCAGTGACAGCAATCCAGCTAGAGAAAGAAGAAGTAGAGAGCGAATGCTATGTGTTCAAGATGAAAGCTCAGGTCAAAATGATTTAGTTACATAATGCTTCATTCAGTAAAAACTCATTGTCTCTCTCTCTCTCTCTATATATATATATATATATATAATACATATACATATATGTATGTATGTATGTATGTCTGAAAATATAACAAACTACGATGGCTGGTTTAAGAATAATTGGCGACCTCAAAATTAACTATTCTAAATTTGGTGTTCTTCCCCTAAATTCATCTGTTCTCCAAAATTCGAAATCTTTCCATGTTACGTAACGCTTAATGCAGATACCTATTCTCCAATCAGAATAATTGTAAACCAAAACTTTTTTAACTCGAACCGAAACTTTATGACTCCCTCCCTTCTTCATTTGAATTGCAGCGTCACTTTCGCTTAAGCTTTCCTCCTTCCAAGACGCTTTACTGCTATGCTTACTCATCTAAGATGACGTCGTACTTTAAAACCCGTGTACATGGAAATTATTGTACTAAGTTATGGTTAAAAAGTATCTTGTCTGCAAAAGGATGATTTGATATGCGTAAAAATTTGTGATTCTATTAATTAATATTAGATATTCTATAAATTAATCTTAGATGAGTAAGCATAGCAGTAAAGCGTCTTGGAAGGAGGAAAGCTTAAGCGAAAGTGACGCTGCAATTCAAATGAAGAAGGGAGGGAGTCATAAAGTTTCGGTTCGAGTTAAAAAAGTTTTGGTTTACAATTATTCTGATTGGAGAATAGGTATCTGCATTAAGCGTTACGTAACATGGAAAGATTTCGAATTTTGGAGAACAGATGAATTTAGGGGAAGAACACCAAATTTAGAATAGTTAATTTTGAGGTCGCCAATTATTCTTAAACCAGCCATCGTAGTTTGTTATATTTTCAGACATACATACATACATACATATATACTTCAGGTTCAGGTGTGTTAAATGCGTCATCATGCCTCTCCACTCAGCCTTGTCTACAACCACACGTTGATAAAAGTACCTAATTCCTTCATCTACGCATTAAAACATTACATTACATATATAAATGTGGAATTCTAACTCTAACATTTTTCTTGCCACCTATCTAATATTTTGTACTTTTTACTGCAGGAGTAAAATTGATGGCATTCCCGCTACGCTGTTCTTAAAAAAATTGAGATGAACGATGTTATATATGTATTCATAGGTGAACGATGTTGTATGTGATTTAATGTTTCATTAAATTTGTTTTGCTTCCAGATGAGCTGTGAGTTTCCCAAGAAAAAAAAACCCATAAAAATGGTGTCAGAAGTGGGATTAAACAAATAATTGTTTAAGAATGGTTTCTTTCATGTCGATGTAAATAAAAATAGTAAATACTATATATCATTTGTCACACACAATGGTCAATTCCAATTCTTGAAAGTGTCATTTGGTTTACGTAATTCACCAGCTGTTTTTCAGAGATTTATAAATGCTGCTTTTTGTCCTTTAATACATACCGGTATAGTTTACTTTATATAGATGATATTATGATATTATCTACTAATGACGAAGAAGGAATTGAAAGGTTGAAACAAGTTCTGGATATTGCTACTAGTAACGGGATAGAAATTAATTTTTAAAAGTCTCAGTTTTTACAGGAAGAGTCGAATTTTTAGGACATGTAATCTTTCCATTTGAATTAAAAACAAGAGCAATTCTTAAATGTACACAACCAAAACAAATCCAAAGTTTTTAGAGTTAACAGGTTACTTTAGAAAATTTATGTCTGGTTATTCACTTATTGATAACCTCTAAGAGATCTTTTCAAGAAGGATAATAAGTTTAAATTTGGTGAAGAACAACAATATGCTTTTAATCAACTTAAAATTATATTCTTCCGAAAACCTGTGTTAAATATAGATAATCCTAACCATGAAAAGAAGCTCACATTGATGCTAATATAAATGGATATGGTGCAATACTTTTACAAAAATCTCCTGAGGCTAATAACTTTCATCCGATATAGACTCTTAGACAAAAACAAAAACGACGCACCACGACGCACCGAGAAGATATAAAGCAAATTGGACACAAATTGGTATGCATACAGGTTTCGACGGGAAATGCAAAATTTTTCATTTTGGCTGCCAATGAATGAACGATTGTCGCTTCAGCGCATCTGATCTGCGCAAGGCAGGATATTTAAGAGGAGAAATTCCGATTTCAGGTCATAATTCTTCACGAATTTCATTCCGTGTACTCTGGTAGACAGTAACTATGCCTCGCATACAAGTGCGCGAACGATATGCACAGATGCCAGAATTTGAGAGAGGTCGTGTAGTTGGGCTTAAAGAAGCCGGTTGGTCTTACTTGCGAATAGCTTGATATTTGAGCAGGAGAGGTGCCACTATTAGACGATGTTGGCAGGAATGGGTGAACCATGGCCGCACACAGCGTCAAGAAAGAAACGGTATGCCTGGAGAAACGACAAAACGTGAAGACCGAGCAATCGTCAGAGCGGCACTCACAGCCCCAGATGCATCATTATCATCGATTATACGTGCAACTAGTGCTTCATTGACCGCAAGGACCATTCATAGACGGCTCACAGAAAGGGAGCTGCGGTCATGACGCCCCTTGCGCTGACTACCTTTGACCTCTGTACAATGTCAAGCCCATTTGCAGTGGTGTCGGGCTCATTCGCACTGGAATGTCACTGATTAGAGTAGAATAGTCTTCAGTTATGAGTCCCGCTTTGAACTGAGCCCCGATGACCAGCGAAGGCGAGTCTGGAGACGCCCCCGGACAGCGGTGTGATACCAACCTGACTGTCTTCCGGCAGATAGGCCGACAACCAGGAGTAATGATCTGGGGTTCCATTTCCTTTCATAGTAGGACCCCTTTGGTTGTCATCCGTCGCAACCTTACAGCACAGCGGTACGTCGACGAAGTTCTAACGTCTGTTGTGTTGCCCTTCATGTCACGCCACCCTGGGCTTACATTTCAGCAAGAAAATGTCCGCCCCCACATTGCACATGTTTCTACTGCTTGCCGCACATTAACTTTGCCAGCAAGGTCGGCGCATCTCTCTCCTATTGAGCACGTTTGGAGCATTATGGGCAGGGCCCTCCTACCAGCTCGGGATGTTGACGATCTAAGGCGCCAGTTGGTGACAGAATCTGGCACGATATACCTTAGGAGGACATCCGCAACCTCTATCAATCGCTGCCAAGCCGAATAACTGCTTGCATAAGGGCCAGAGGTGGACAAACGAGTTACTGACTTTTTCACTTTGTAAAGCTCTATCACTTCAGTAAATCATCCAATTTTTCTCAAACTGTAATCGTTTGTTTTTCTGTACATCACTTCTACCGATTTTCATCCCATTCGGATAACTCCTTCTTGGTGCGTCTTTTTTTTTTTTTTTTAGTGTCTAAGAGTGTATTATATGAGTGAGAAAACTACAGATGCTGAGAAAAAATATTCCAGTTATGAACTTGAAGTTTGGGCCGTTATAGAATCACTGAAGAAGTTCCGAACTAATTTATTGGATATTCTTTTAAAATTGTCACAGATTGTGCCGCTTCTCAAAAATCTATGGATGAGCGTGATTTATCTACACATATTCCTAGAGGGGCTCTATTATTAGAAGAATTCACGTATGTCACTGAGCATAGATTTGGCTCGAAAACGACTCACGTGTATTGCGTCGAGTAGCAATCCCGTTGCCTCTTGTATATCAAGTGATACTGTTTTATCCAGATTAAAAGCTACTCAGAATGATGATGATGAGAAAAGGGTAATAAAAGAAATACTTAAAGCACGAAATTACGGAGATTATTTTGAGAGAAATAGGCTTTTATACAAATTTATTGAAGGCCGAGAAGTTCCAGTTATACCGTCATGTATGGAGACGGAAATAATCAATAATGTTCATGAAAAAAGACATGTGAGTGTTAAAAGAACAGAGGAATTGCTTAAACAATCGTATTTTATTCCTCAAACAAGAGAAAAAATCGAAAGCGTTATTGAAAATTCTGTGAAATGTATTTTAGTAAACCGCAAACGAGGGAAATTAGAGGGGGTTTTCTACATCCATTACATAAAGAAGGTTTACCGTTACATTTTTATCATATTGATTACTTAGGTCCACTTGAAAGTACCAGTAGAAACTATAAGTGTACTATTTTGGCTGTTATCAACAGTTTTACGAAGTTTCTCTGGCTGTATCTTATTAAAACTAGCCATCAATTGAAACAGTTTCTAGATGGAATTTACAGAAACTTTATTTGGAAATCCTTCTCAAATCATTTCAGACAGAGGTACTGCTTTTACATCGAACGAATTTAAAGAATACTGTAGGAAAATATCCAACATCATTTAATTATTATTGGATTATTTCGTCTCAAAGGACAGACTGAGCGCCTAAATCAAGTTATAAAATCTAGTCTTTCAAAATTATCATTAGACGATGCAACAAAATGGTTCCGATACGTTTAAAGAAATGCAGCCGTTAATTAATTCATCTTATCAGAGACGCATAAACACTCCTCCTTTTGAGTTATTATTCGGAACTAAAATAAATGGTAAAGAAAATATTAAACTTAAAGAAATAATTGACACAAAAATTCAAAATAATTTTGAAACTTACCGAGAAGAACTTCGAAAAGATACAAAGAAACAAATATTTAAGGTGCAGGAATCAAATAAGAAAACATACAACCTTCGAAGGCTTCTCCAAAATGTTATGAAATTAATGATTTAATGGCAATCAAAAGAACTCAGCTTGGACCAAAACTTGAGTTAAAATTCAAAATATTTAGGCCCATATAAGATTGTCAAAATAAAGAATAATGACACCTATAAAAGAAAGAGATCATGAAGGATCCACCAAAAAAAAAAAAAAAACTACATGCTCTGAATACATAAGATAATGTACCCAAACAGATGTATAAAATAAATACTGATTATCACATTTAAAGCTGGAGTGATACAATTGATTACCCAACTGTGACTTTTCTCCTAATAATGACTTTAATTTCAGTTAATCTTACTTTTAAGATGAAATGAAAATTTCTAAAAATGTTAAAAACTGAAGATAGTTTCCGTTTTAGATGAAGATTTTTTTAAAATAAAAAAGAACTGATGATGCTACTGTTGCAAATATGAAGGTCAATTAAGATGTTTCCTTTCAATACTGCTCTTAACACACAATCTCCCAATCTCCCCTCGTATTTCTTTTAAGGTTTCAGTCTATTCATGATGATGATTCCTTTTACCGAAGATAACGATGATGTAAGATGACCGATGATTCATGATGTCAAAAGCAGAATAATGTCTTCGAGGTCAACGCATAACAGGAAGACCAAATGTAGGCTCGTAGCTCCATAGTCTACTCCACACTCTAACATTTTTCTCGCGCGCTATCTAATTTTTATCTGTTTACAGCACGATTAACATTGATGGAACTCTCGCCACTTTGCTTTGTAAATAAAATATGATAATCTGATTTGTTTTTTAAATAAACCACATGACTTCCTTGTTCTATTCAAATATTATAATAAATATGAAACGTTGTGTAAAAGAAATTAAACAAACAAACAAAAAAAGAAACAGCTTTTCACACACGATTCAGTAATTTTCATTCAATTAATTCACTTCGCGACAAGGCAAAAATATGTAAAAACACAAAATGTCTGTCTATATTAAAAATTTACGAAGTAAATCTTAAACACTTATTTCCTCGAATAAATTCCAGAATTAATTAAGCATGATTTAATTCGCAATAATAAAAGAAAGCGTTGTTCGCACCTTATGTAAATTTTGAATTTGTTCTCTGCAAAAGGGCGCCTGCGAGCGCCGAGCTATATCTATTGTACCAACTTGTTCTTACGGCCATGAGTTTTTCTTTAGGTCAGTCACCAGCTCGACAGCTTTTCTATTCAGATGGCATATTCATGCTTAAACGTGCTCGGATCAACTCACTCTTATTTTAATTTTATAATTGGCATATTATGTTTATTAGCCTTTTATTACCATTCCAGTTAAGTAATGCTAACATTAATATTCATACAATAAATAATCAGTTCTTTAAGTATTTCTTCCTCTTCTACCCTAGTAAAAAAAAAGTTATTACTTCATTTTCAAGCCATTTTTTCGGTACAATTTATTCTAAGCATACTTATGTATTCGACGACGTCTTCGACCCGAGCACCCTATGTGATAGCACATACTTCTACTTTAGACTTCTTACGGCCAATAAGCGCAGTAACGAACGTCCATGTCTACTTTCCAGCCACCTTTACATGGTCCGTCGATCCAACAGCAAACTTTGGATGAGGTGTCAAGACATTTTAGACGTTCTAAAATAACAAGATATTTCGCGCAGAGGAAATGATTATATTTTGTGTCTGGGTGTGAGAACAGCAGCCGAAATATGGAGTGTCTTCTAAAGCAAAAACGAATCATCAAGGGCAAGCTAACTCGTTTAATCTCACAAGTAAACAGTTTGCAAAATTGAGAAAATTCTGTTTCTGTTATTGAAGTGTATGAAATTGATGTTAGTGCTTTGGATGCTGAAGTGAACAGTTTAAACGATAACATTCTTGGTACTTGTTCCGCCGTGGAGTTTAATAAGTATGAAATAGAAATGCATGAACTATTTTCTAAATTGGATGTATTAAAAATTACTCTAAAGGAAGAATCTAGAAAATTTACTAATGCATGTCAAGATATAATGAATGTTAATGCAAATGGTTTAAAACTTCCTCCGTGGAACTGCCAGTGTTTACTTCGAATTACGTTGATTGAATATCATTTCGGGATTTATTTCTTGCCAGCGTTGGAAATAATAATACATTCAGTGACAGTCAAAAATTGCAATATCTTAAACTTTCTGTGAAAGGTAAAGATGCTGCTTTACTACAATCAATTCAAATTTCAAATGCGAATTACGAAAAGGCGTGGAAAGTGCTTACTGAACGTTATAAAAACGTGCAGGATTTGTTCCAGGAAAATGGGCTTCTAGCAGCAAGGAAGTCTTGAATTCAATTAATTTAGCTTTCTGCTTATCAAATGCTTCTTTGAACATGCACAATGATAATACTGTAAAAACGTTAGGTATCCTGTGGCATACAGTTTTAGATATGTTTTTCTTCAAAGTCAATTCATCATATTCTGAAGTCTTAACATAACGAACACTACTTTCAATAATCGCAAAGACCTTTGACCCTCTTGGTTGGCACCGATCAGAGTTCGGTATAAAATGATCATGCAAAAACTGTGGAAACATCAGTTGCAGTGGAATGAACAGGTTCCTCGAGATATCCCATGTGAATGGAAACAACTTACAGAGGATATGCTACTTGTTAAAAGTATCAAAATTTCACGATTCTTGTTGGTTGAATCAGATAACCAGTTTCAATTGCACGGGTTTTGTGACGCCTCAGAGAAAGCGTACGCTGCTGCAATTTATTATCGTTCTGTGTTAGATACTAGACAAATCAATGTTCAGTTGTTGATAGTTAAGACAAGAGTTACACCATTAAAAACCATATCACTTCCTCAATTGGAACTTCGTGGAGCATTTCTGTTGACTAAATTGGTGGACTTCACCAGTAAAGCTTTGGATACATCTAACATCTATATCACAAGCTTATTTTCATACCGATTCCACTATTGTACTGACCTGGATAGGATCTCAGCCAAGCCGATGGAAAATGTTTGTCGCCAACAGAGTAGCAAAATCCAGACAATGTCTTCTCCTGTTCAGTGGGATCATGTGAGTGGAAATGCTTAACCTTCCTGATCTTGCAACTCGTGGTGTGTCATCATCAGCACTGGTTACTTCATTGTGGCTACGTGGTCCAGATTTGTTGTATGATTTATTTCCTTTTCAGCCAGCATCATCTACATCACCACTAAATGATTCTGTGCCCCAGCAAAAATGTGCCTTACAGTCAACAACCGCTGCCAGTCACTTGATAGACGCTTATGATTTATTTTATAAATATTCTTCTCTCACTGAACTTAAACCTGTTACAGCATTATGTCTGAGGTTTGTAAATAACTGTAGAAATTCAGGAGATAAGGTAAGTAGATTTGTAAAACTAGTGAATTAAATAAAGCTATGCACGTGTTAATTAAATTAATGCAATATGTTGAATTCAAGAATGAAATCAACACTTTGAGCAGAAATCAATCATTATCTTGTACAAGCAGAATTTTATCCTTAAATCCATTTTTAGATAATTCAGGTATTCTCAGGGTGGGCAGTCGCTTGCGAAATGTAAACCTTGCATATGGCATTAGGCATCCTATTTTGCTGCCAAAGAGGCACATTTTAACTTATCTCATTGTTAGACATTACCATGAAATACTTTTGCATGCAAGTCCGCAACTCATGCAATCTTGTATTCAAGAACAGTATTGGATTATAGGTGCGAGAGCTGTTGTCAGAGATTTAGTTAAAAAGAGTGCAGAATGCAAGAGTGCAAGAGTGTTGCAGAATTAGAGCACCTGTCACTAATCAATTGATGAGCGATTTGCCATCTACTCGTGTTTCCTCTGCTCCTGCGTTTTTGCGCTGTGGAGTGAATTACGCAGGTCCTTTTCAAATTAAAGCAAATAAGGGTTGAGGCTCTAGATCATTCAAAGCATATATAGCTCTATTTGTTTGTTTTACAACAAGAGCCATTCATTTAGAATTAGTAACTGATCTTTCAGCAGATGCTTTTATTGCAGCCTATTATTAAGAGGTTCATTTCCCGTAGGGGCAAAAGTAGTGATATATATAGTGATTGCGGCAAAATTGGAATCGCAATCGGAAAACTCATGGAATTTGAAAGGCTTGCTAGACCTGCAACTTATAACCAAAACGTTAGCAGATATTTGGTTGATAATGGCATTAAATGGCCTCTAAACGTTCCAGGTGCGCCACATATGGGTGGACTCTGGGAAGCTGGTATAAAATCAACAAAATAGCATTTGAAACGAGTAGTTGGTGAGGCGAGATTGACATATGAAGAATTTGAAACCTTTCTCATACAAATAGAAGTTTGTCTTAATTCGCGACCTTTAACAAATTTATCTAATGATCCAAATGACTTATCAGCATTGACACCTAGTCATTTTCTTATTGGTAGATCATTAACAAGTATTCCTGAACCAAATTACGCTGAAGCTAATGTTTCCCATCTCACTAGATGGCAATTTATTCAAAAAATGGTTCAACAATTTTGGAAACGTTGGCACAAAGAATTTCTGCATCGATTACAACAAAGACCAAAATGGCTTTTGCCAACTAAAAATTTTCAAGTAAATGATCTGTGTCTCATAAAGGATGATAACTTACCCCCCATTAAATGGAAAATGGGTAGAATTACTCACTTACATTCTGGTCCTGATAATATTGTTAGGGGTGCGACTATTAGGACTTCAGATGGCATGGTCAAAAGAAATATCACAAAATTGTGTCTATTACCAATTTGAGTTTTAATTCATATGTATTGTTACGAATTTCACATTTATTTGGTTATTTATTTAGAATTGTAATTAGATTTGCTTCATGCTGCCTTAGCACCGCAGACGATTTTTCAAGAGAGAGCTACATCGAAAAAAAAATAACAATAAAAATAAAAGAGCGCGTACATTTAATGCTTAATAAATAAATATCTCGTAATTACTGTTGCCATCCAGAAAAATCTAGAAAAATCGTGATTGTTCTATTGATAATTAAAAAAGCTTATAAAAGCCGAGGTGAAACACCTCATCTCAGTTAGTTGTTGTTGTTGCTGTTATACTTGTAGCTGTAAAAAGCGAACTGCTGTTTGTTTACTTAATGCTGTATTGATTGTAGCGATTTCGCTGTGAGATAGAATTATTTTTGCTGTTTTGAACTGAGTTTTTGTTAAACGTTTGAGATATTGTGATATTGTGCGAAGATCTGTGAAGAAATATTTCCGCATTTTAATTTATTTCTTGTGGAAAGAATAAATTTTTGTTTACTTTTTAACGACTTGTGCATTCAATATATAACGAACCCGTACGCACGTAACAAT
>KK120832.1:48654-113796 GCA_000611955.2 Stegodyphus mimosarum
GTCCATTCTTATTTAAAAAGGCGAAGCATTAAAACAGCGAATTAAGGTCTTGAACTTTTTCTGTTTTTATCTTTCCATTGATTCAAATATCGGCTAGAGTAAGACCACTTGATGTAAAATTTCCTATTATTATTCTTCCTTTTTCATATTGCTGTTACGCGAAAGTACGCTTTTACTGTTTTAATACCGAATCAATACATTTTAAAGCCCTCAACATCATCCAAATTAAATTCTCTTTCATTGGAAAAGGCTATATCTTTCTACTTGCCTTCAAGATACCATATATTTTTATCAAATTTCATAGTAGTAAGTAAATGTCGTAGTAGTCTCTTTCGGCCAGTGAAAAACAACGTTTCGTTTTGAAAGCATAGTCTTGGATTTAAATTTATAAATGCTGCGAATACTTTGTCCATTGCATGGCATATTTAAATTCAATGATTGTTAAAGAAAGAGTCATTTTTATGATATCCTAATAGAGCCACAGCTGAATTTTGATGCTTTGAAAACTAAATGGATCTAGATTCATGCTTGGATTTTCCATAGATTCCAGAAAATGTTTTGAAAAACCTATGCAATACAATTTTAAATAAGTCGTCTGGACGGTTTAGTTGTTGACAGAGGTTGGTCGCTAGAACAATGCTTGCCACGTGTGGTCGCGCATTATCCTGTTGAAATATGGCTGTGGGCAAGCCCTGAAGGTAAGGAAGGACAACTGGCTCCAACACCTCGGAGATGTAGCACTGGCTGTTTAAAGTACCGGCAATGCGTACTAGAGGAGTGCGAGAGTGATATCCAATACCGCCCCATACCATAATACCCGGTGCAGGACCAATGTGGCGGTGCATAACTCAGCTGTTCAGCATCCTCTCTCCACGGTGTCTCCAGACTCGAATCCGACCATCATGGTGTTGCAGACAGAAGCGTGACTCGTCAGTAAAGACAATTTTATTCCATTCTGAGGTCCACATCCTTCTTTCGTCGCACCATTGGCGGCCGAGACGTCTGTGGTTCTGCGTCAAGGGTAGAAGCAATGGATGTCTTGCGGACAAACCACTCTGCTGTAAACAGCGTCGAATGGTACGCGCAGACACGGTATGATGCATTACAGACTGAATGTGCTGTGGTTCGTGATGTGACTGAGCAATCCGTCACTGCCATGCGCACAATGTTCCTATCATCACGTGAAGTGGTGCACTGAGGTGGATGCGACTGAACACATCGGTCCATCGTACCCTCCTGCATCCAACGGTCACATATCCGCATTACAGTTGTTTGGTTTCGTCCAACACGACTACCGATTTCCCTGAAAGATAATCCACACTCTCGGTAGGCCACTATCCTTCCTCTGTCGAACTCGGATACTTGATCAAACGATGATCGCTGTTTACTACGAGGTATAATTGATCGGTTTTTTTTTTTGGAAAAACCACAAGAAAAACACAATTGCCGAACTTGAAATCGTCTGAAACTCAAGCCTTAAATAGCGCTTTGAAGTGGCGCCACAGGCGCGCGTGATTTGCGTCTGCGCCGAAGTTCTAATCATTTGCATATCTCACCTTCGCTAATGCATGTTGTAAATTTCATGTTATTTGCATGCTTCCTTCAGGGTGTTGCATTTACGGTGGCCAGCTGTGTATGACAGGTAATTAAAGAGAAATCTGTTCTTTGCACAACTCTAAAAGGCCGTTCATAGTGGGGTTTATCTGAGCTAACGGAGGCAACTGAATTAGCCGACCATTTCGAAAACCAGTTTTTTCCCATAGCCCGGGGAGTTGAAAAATCTGAACTGCATGCATAGCGGAGGTAGTCGACACGTGGAACTGACTCCTTTAGCTCAGATAAACCCCAGTCTGAACGGTCCTTAAGAGTAAAATGTCGCATTCTTCTTATTTCTCCCATGTCCGGAAAACTTTGAAAAAAAGAATGAGTTCAGTCAAGTAAAAGTAATCACAGGGACACAAATCTAGAACATGCTAGATTACTAAGTACACATATTTATTTTCAGCACAGAGCGGTTACTGGCAGGTGGGAAGATAGATTATTGTCCAATACAACAGTTTCCTAACGAATAAAGCAAAATTAATATTCATCTGCTTAGTTCTCAGATATTTAACCAAACATTTAAATTGTAGCATTCTTTTTCTACCTCAGCTTGTAAGTTAAACCTACTTTCATCTAAATCCAAACACATATTTAATCTACCCATGGTGAATAATACAGGACGATAATCTTCTGTCCTTAAGTTAGTGAGTGAATACAACAGCAAATTTAACTAAACACTCACTTGGCACTACAGCTTAGTAGGTTACAAACTAATGCATTAGCAAAACTGCTGCTTGTACTTGAGAACGTAATAGTTTAAATACTTGCAAATCAAATACTAAATTAGAAACTAGAGTTAAAATCCTGCAGACCCTACCACATAGATAGTAAGTTATCGCAGTTTTGAACAACTCATAAAGTACAGGTTAGAATAAACTTTTTATTTTAGCCTTAATTTGAACATATAGGTACAACTGCAAACAAATTCCCATCATTTATAAGTATTTTAAATTAACAGAACAGACAATAAAATTCGAGAGTTATAATATAGTCTAAGACTATACATTAAACAGAACAAGCTGGCTCATATATTACATATATTCACAGAACAAGCTGGCTCATATATTACAAGCACATATTAAAAGCACTGCCTAGCAAAAATGTGAAAGCCAGAATATTGTTTTTAAAACAGAGCTGGTGGAAAATACTAAGAAACACAACTGCCACAAGCTCTTTCAATCAGCTTAAATACTCATAAAGCTAATTTGCATTCTTGACTCTAATTCTGAATACAAAAAGAAGTCAGAGTGAATACTTAAATCATAATACCCAGTTTAATAACATTAGATACTTTACAAACAAATCTAATGAACTGGTTCTTAATTTAAGCCCTTCCACAAGTTGCGAGTGGTTAAAAACTGCCGATAGTTTACCCAGAAACCAACTCAAACGAACAAGTTGGCGGCATGTTTTTCCCAATATACAAAGTGATAACGAGCCACTTTTCCTTACAGAAGTCCTTCATGATGGCATTTCTTCCCTTAAAAGATAGGCTCAATGTGCTTTGCCATATTTAAATAACCAACCAGCCTCGATTTCTAAACTAAGAGAATCAGAAACCTAGCGTAATTAGCCACAGGGCTGTGGAGTCGGAGTTAGGCAGATTTTGGGGTAAAAGGAGTCAGAGCTGGAGTCGTTAAAAACTCGATTCCGCCTCCAGTTTTTGTTCGACAATTTCAATTTGAAATGAAATTAAAGTGACTTGAAAAACTTAATGATAAACTGAATTATTATTTTTATGGACTATATACATTAATAATATTTAGTTATTTTCCATTTGATTGGCATATTAATAAATAAATAAAAGGGATGAGCATGAATGTGATATTTACCATTTTTTATTAAACTGACTCATTTAGTTACTTCTTCAGTTCATAGATGGCATTATTGTAGAGTGATTCACAACAAGAAAAGAAACCCATGGCTGCAAAATACATCAAATGCTACAAATCTTATTGGTATACACGGTACAAATCTCATTGTTAAATTTAGACAAGCAGCATAGACTCCCAAAAGTGATGCCATTCTTAAGAAACGAGCAGGAAAAGGAGCAATTATTGATTAAGCAACGCGATGGGGAAGTATATATTTGATGATAAAAGGTTGTTAGAAATAAGAACTTTTTTAAAAGCTGTACATAACCCTAATGTTTCACTAACAGAAAGACTGTAGAATGGTCTTGCAGAATTAGAAACTCTTCCTTCCACACCGTATATAGGCACAAAAAAGCTAAAATATGTAGAATTAATAGGTTGCTTGTTTCTGCGAGAATGGAAAAATGTCATGTTTGTTCTTTCTAAAATGGATGGCTTATTACAGAAGGAATCTGTTCCTCAATGGAGAAAGGAAAAACAAGTTTCCCAGACAATGAGATCTTGCTGGATTCAATATATGTAGATACAAAGCATTGAATTTTGTTGGATGACGAACAAATTAAAAAGGCAAAGAAAGCCATCTATGAACTTTCACTATGAATAAAATTATTCTCAGAACAACTGGAATATTCAAATCAAAACAGTTAGGCACCAGACTTTGCAACTGAGTCTCTATCATCCTCTTCCACTGATGAATTAAATTTTGAAAAATATTTGGATAATGTTGAAAAGGCTATGGCAAAGCGAATAAAAATAAAGAACCAAGAGACTTTAGATATAAAAATGCAAAAATAGAAACAAGATTTCTACACAGCCCTCCAAGAAATAGAAAAATGTGATCTTCTTGCAAGACACCTCTTTTAGAACTTATACAAATCTATTCTGAAAAGTTAATACCAGCTTTAAAAGTAATAGCTCTTCCTTCCTATTGAAATTAGTGTGGGAAGACTATTCTCAACTCCGAAGTTTATCAAATCGGATCTACAGTCCTTTATCAAAGAAGATCTTGCTGAAGCCATGCTGTTTCTTAGAAATTAGTTATGCCAGTTTTTTTCATTTCATAATAAATGCTAATTAATATAAATAATCTGCTATGCTATCGACCTTTATCAAAGATCTTGCTGAAGCCATACTGTTTCTTAGAAATTACTAATGCCAGTTTTTCATTTCATAATAAATGCTAATTAATATAAATAATCTGCTATGCCATCATTTTTGTAGCATCTATTGCTTCTTTTATATTAAAAAATAACCTGTAACACATGCGTATATGTTTACATATATATGACGGAGTCATTAAAATTCCAGGAGTCAGAATTAGTCATTTTCCTTACCAACTCCACAACCTGGTTAGGCAATCACTCAATATGTACTTTTTGGCAGAATTGATAGAACGATTTAGAATTCAAGTCTTGACCTTAAAAATTATGCTTATTCCAAATCCTATTATTACATGAAAATACGCTTTGCTTTAGAAAAACAAGGGGGGGGAGTCTTTGAATGATAATTAGCAGCTGAACTGTATCCAGGAGCTGGTTGACTTTGGTTTTAACAACAAAGCTTATCATCACAAATATTTTTATTTTATTATTCATTTATTAAGCATCTCGTTGTTGTAGAGAAGCTATCTGGCCCCTAAACTTTTTAAATTCTCAATCACAATGTTGTAAGATCTGTTGCAGCAATTACACAGAACAAAGGAATACTCAATGAAGATTACGTAGGTCGAGAGCCTGCTTGTCAGCAACTCCTACTCATTTACTAAAGAGCAGACCTTTCAAATGTAAAACACTTTTGTGCAGTAAAGACAAAGAAATATCTTTGGACACATTCATAATCATTTTATTTATTGCTTACGCTGCGCAGCGAAAAGATAAAAATCTGA
This sequence comes from Stegodyphus mimosarum, assembly GCA_000611955.2. Taxonomy (NCBI): domain Eukaryota; kingdom Metazoa; phylum Arthropoda; class Arachnida; order Araneae; family Eresidae; genus Stegodyphus; species Stegodyphus mimosarum. Next base: position 54,016 of record KK120832.1, read on the forward strand.
ATATTCCAGTTAAAACATTTCTGTAGCAGACTGGAAGACATTTTTATACTTTTGATACAGTTTGACCCACTCAGAAATACTGAGTATGTGTATGATGCAGTCTTGAAATTAGCTGTAGATTTCTTGGCATATAACATGAAAAAAAAAATAGATGATTAAATGGCAAAGGGAAAACTTTATTCGCATGCGTGAAAAAAAAACTATATTACATAAACTACATTTGGTATTACTTAGGCTTATAAGAAACATGCCAAATTTCCATATGCGCCAATATACATTCACGTATAACTTGGGAAATTTTGAATAAAAACGTTTTCAGATATATCTAGAAAGGTATCTATTTGCAATATCATAAATCAAAAAATGCGCAAATTTTATTTAGATCAAGCCTAAAATTTTGATTTCTGAATGAATCAATCAAGTTTAATAAAAAAAGGCACTAATATATCAATTCCATTAACACTGAGGAGCTAAAAGTTTTGACATCTAATTTTTTAAAACTACCTGGGCGATTTTTTGAAAACGTGGCACAGGACACAGAAAAACCTGACTTTGTGTCTAAATTAGAACAATGCTATATATTAATCTAATATATGTACTACATTGCACTTTCAAGATAAGAAAAATGCAAGTTTCATCAATCGGCCTAGTAGAATATGAGATAAAGAACTGTACCTCCCCCTTTTTTAACTCTGTACAATATCAGTTTGAAGAAACCTCAACTACATAAAAAACAATGCTACTAATTAATCAATCAAGCATAAAAAAACTGGGTGGGTGTAACATCAGACTTTTTCTGACATAACTTTAACAGAGCATGAAGCCTAATTGCTTAGAGCAGCTATGGAAAATACGCGCATATTTTTTTTCTAATTTCTAAAAATATTTTCGATAGTGAAAAGCACAAAAATTCCCATTTAACCACCCAGTCTGCCAAGATATGAAACTGGGCCACTTAACGTACGGTGTGCCCGGTTCGAGCACTTAAAATTTTCCTTCTGTACACGCGTGAAAAAGGATTTATAACTTATTCCGAACTTTGATACTAGATGGCAGCACTACACAAACTAGTGCATAGCCATGTTTAGTTTTTAAATACCCTTATATTTCAAATCTTCCAGACTTTTTTAGGATATAAAAGGAATTGTTAGGAACATTAGTTTTACATTTTTACCTTGGAATCTTTCCCCAAAATCGAACGGCGAACATCAGGTGTGCCCAGAGAGATCATTGAAATACTTTGCCTTTGTTTCACTACAGTTCTACGGTAAGCTCGTTCACAATAGAAAGATGGGTTCACATCCCTGTTTTTCACAGGGAAAGTTTGATCAAGTAAGAAAGTGGTGGGGTGATTTTCTGAAGGTCAGAGGTAATTAGTTAGCTGTTTTGTTTTTCACTAGAACATTTTTTCCTTTTTTGTTCCAAGTTCTGTTAGTACTACATTTTGATAGTTGAGTTGTAGATATTTAATTTTATTGTTCATATTTTCTAATTGTAGATATAATACGAATTTATCCGATTTTTAATTACTTTGCAAATGGCTTGGAGAGGGCTCACTTCTGAAGCACTACACAAATTGCCTTCAGATAGTGATCCCATTAACTGTGTATAACATGCAATGTTGGCTCGTACTTTTTCAAAGGTGATGGTCACTTTCTTTAAAAAGTACACTATGAAAAAGACTGAATATACATCCTATCTCCAAGTCACTTTTTTTCATTTACATGCATGCATGTTTAATCATATAAACAAGAGCTTTTTAGGAGAGTGTAGAGTAGCAGGTCCTCCCATGGCATATCCTGAGTATTGCTAAATCTCCTACAGTATTCAGAATTTTTTTAATCCTTGGCAAACTACTCTATACTCTCAAGAATGCTCACTTCAAATTAATTCAGTAACCACAGAATTAAAACAGTAAATGAAACATCTTTACAAAATTATACCTGTGTACTCCTTAGGCCTATCATTTTTTTGTTGAAATTCCAACTTCAAATGGTAGCATGCCAGAAATGGTTTAGGATATTGCTAAATGATATACAACTTAAGGTGATAAATAAAACTAACCCGTGTGCAGCAAGTGCTATGATAAAAGATGGACAGGTAATTTTACTTACTAGTATAATCGAAGCAAATAGGACAAGGGATCAAATTAAAAGGCATTCAAAGTAATGAGTCACAAGCCAGAATTACAGCGATTTTTTCGAATGTCAAAACCTTTGAAATAAAATTCATACATCTAAATTAAAGAATGCAGTTTCTCAAAACTAACCTACATAATACTCTTGCATTGAAAACAAGGAGTCTAGAATTTATGAGATCATTTTCTAAATATACTACTTACAAGTTATTTTCAATATGCCGAGGTCATATCTATGTTGGCTTTATAAAATCGTTTTAAATTCTTTTTTTCAATTACATCTTACATAATACGTTTGCATATCAATACATGAAAATGCAATATAAGGCAACATATTCAAAAGCCACATTATACAAAGGATGAATGTCTGATATCAAAACAGGTGATGCAGAATTTTATGAAATTTATTTCTTACACTATGCCATATAGCTTTGGAGAGAACTTTGAACAAAGATTATAAATGCTTATCAGGTTCTACGGTTAATTTTAAATTGGGAAAAGCCATTCATATATGAAATAGTGAATATTCACATTGCAAAAATCAGCAACTAAGCATATGTGTACTCTTTAATAACAAATAAAAATTAACAAAATCCCTTTAAATAAGACTTATATTATTGTAAAAAAGCTCTATGTAGATTTCCTTAAGACATTATACAGATTTGCTTTTGATGCAAATATAAAACTTGGAACTTCAAATAACAAACTTCTTTGCAAATAAGCTGAAACGTATTCCTGGGCCACATTACATTGATTCAAAGGCTGTTATAAGAGACCACTGGTATAAGGTACAGCAAACTAAATTATTTGACCCAAAGGTGAGATGCTTCCTCTTACAATCATTACATATCAAGAAAAGCATGGATGCATCCAATTTATTCATTGTCGAAAACCAGACATAATGTGACTTGATATTCAGAAATATAAAAAGAAACAAACACAAGATAGTTTTAAACATTTATTATACCTTCAACAGTAATACATTAAGATCTTAATAACATATTACAGCTTTTTCCTTCTGAATTCTTTACGATGACACATATGACAAAGCAACCAAGGGCTCAAAAATAGTAATATGACACGTGACAAAATAATGCTTCCATTTAATATTAACTGAAAAGGCAACTTAACATTACATTTAATTTTACAGCAATCATGTGTTATAGATAGAATGTTATACTTAGAATTATAAAGTCCATATCGTGGTTGTGGCAACATACCATCTGTCGTGCCACCCACGGATAGTTATTTCTTCTTTTGAGCTTTTTCAGCAGCTTTGGTGACCTTGCCCCCAGAAGCTTCTTTAGGTTTGACAGCTTTAATGACACCAACAGCCACAGTCTGTCTCATGTCACGGACAGCAAAACGACCCAATGGAGGGAAGTCAGTGAATGTTTCCACACACATTGGTTTGCTGGGAACTAAATCAACAATAGCAGCATCTCCAGACTTGATAAATTTGGGATTATCTAAAAAACAAAAGCTTACATAATTTGCTTTCTGGACCAATTTAAAACTGCTCTTACCACAGTTTTGCATATAAAAAGCATCTCATTTAACTAAAATTTCAAAACAAAGCAATTTTAAAAAATTACACTTCCAAAAAATAAGTGTCAAACTAGAGGCACTTTCATCATCAATGAATACTTTTACAAAAGTTAATTCCTACATACAATCACATTCTTAAATTTATTAAGTGTATTTTCCAATCAACTCTCAATAGATATTATTCTTAAAAGTACTTTTATTGCATACTACTGTGCAATTTTTTAATTTTATTGCAATGTACTGTATTCTACAATAAATATACGGCCAATAATACAATTTTAATAATTTCTAATTTTGAACCTTTAAGGTAACTTTTAAACTTCTTTGTCATGTAATGTGTTCTATAATAATTGCTTCCTAATTTTCCACCAGATGCAGCTTTTCTGATATTAACTATTCCTTTTTCATTAATTCCTTTCTCTTAAACTATTCTAAATAATGTACAAAAGGAATCATTACATGACTACACCTTTGCACAAGACGCATCTTCTATACCAAAACTCTTTAAAAACTATTGGTATCCACCTAAACACTTAGAAATGTCAAGATATAAAAGTATGTAGCATTTTAAAAGTAAATTATAAAATTAACATACCTTCAAGTTTTTTACCAGTACGGCGATCACATTTTTCCTTGATTTCCCTAAACTTGCAAGCAATGTGAGCAGTGTGGCAATCCAAAACAGGAGTATACCCATTAGATATTTGCCCAGGATGGTTCAGAACAATAACTTGAGCAGTGAATTCTTCTGTGCTCTTGGGAGGATTATCTTTGCTGTCTCCACATACATAACCTCTACGCAATTCCTATAAACAAAACAGTTAATAAACTTTCTTGATTATGTCAACAGAAAATGAAAACCATTTTACATTTACACACCTAACTGTTAAATGGTACTTTTCAGTAACTGGGACGATAATGTATGTTATGTACATACGTATTCACACCATTGAAGTTGGAAGTATGAGGAAAGGCCCTAACTAGTCCTTCCCATGTACTGCCTGTAAGCAGTAGCACACCCCTCGTGGAGACCAAAACATTCAATCACTTGCCATTAAATTCAATGGGTTGTGACATGGTCGGATGAAAACATCTTGTAATTACATCATATGTATATTTTTCCTACAATATTTCAGAGTCCTAAATATGTGAAAAGAATTAATTTTTAAACATCTCATTCCATATGGAATTAAATACTTATTACATTTAATTTGAATTAAATATTTTTGCAAGTTTTTATTACATTAAAAATTTTAAGGTAATCTGATTTTATTCGGTTAATGATTTAAAATGTGTACTATACTGATTTAAATGATGTACTATTAATATCTAAATTATACATTATTTCTTTTTCCTGAAATACTCTTTTAAATCAAAAATCAGTCACTTTAATAAGTCTAAAGCTGTGTCCAGTTCATTTCAAATAAGAGCACCTGTTATTATAATAAGAGTACAAGAATCAATTAAAGCTAATGTTTGTATTTTGGTTATCTTTTGTAATTTTGAATTACAAGTTAATATTTCCACACTACCATACTATTGTTTTAAAACTATTATAAAATGTAATACTTTTCAAATATTATACCCTTAATTTTAATAATATATTTTCCAATTTTTGCTTAGTTTTCCAAACATATCTCTCAACAGAATTTGTTCATTTACAATTAAATGTTAAGGTTATTATATATTTAGATAATATTTATACTCAAATTTAGACACATCTAAAATAACTAGATTTTAAAAGGCAAATACATGCTTTTTAGGATATGCATAAATTCCTACACATATCTAATATTTTTCATTTTTTGGCATGTGCTAATTTCTGTGCATTCACTATATTTTTCAATTTACAGTTCAGCATACATCAATTTTTTACATAAGAAATATGCGTCAATCGGTCCAGTAGAACGGGAGATATAGAACTGTCCCCCCCTTTTTTTGCGCAGTGTGCGTGGAGTCTCGAGCGTTCATTCGGATCAGCTCTTTGGCTTTCGCTGTATCATTATTACTGTTGCGAAAAATTCGGCGGTTGCGCCTGTATATAAGCTTTCCGGCATAGCACTAGGGTTGCCATAAAATAGTGTATGGGAGGGTTGCCAGATTGGCGACTTTATCGCCCATTTGGCGACCAAATCGGCGATATCCCATGGTCCAATCGGGAAGCTTCTAGAATAACTTTCTGTCGAGATATTTCTCGAAACGTGTGGAACCTAAGGAAAAGCTATATAAACCCCTGCGTTTCTGAGAGCCGGCGTTGCGAGAATAGCTGCTTACTGTGAGTGCTAAGCTATGCGAGAGTTTTGGTGAACGGAAAGCGATCCAGATAGTGCTTTGCCGTGAAGCTACCTATACAGTATAGCTTGACAGTGTATTGGTGATTGTTCCACGGTGTTTATCAGAAGTTTAGTGTTGCCGTGAAGCTACCTTTACAGTTATAGCCTGAAGCTTTGTTGCTGATTGTTTCGGCGTATTTATTGTAGATTTTCGACGCTTTTAAAGGTAATTTTGGAACTGTGTCGTAAATAGTGATTCTTGTAAATAAATTGTGCTTTTTATTGTTCTGCATCGTGTTTTCATCGGATACTCTCAAATCCACGAACCCGTATAACGCAACATTATGTATTGCAGCGAACTGTAGTCCACTCTACATGTTTGTCGACTCCACACGTGTAGCGAACTAGTCCATTCTGCACTACCATACTATTGTTTTAAAACTATTATAAAATGTAATACTTTTCAAATATTATACCCTTAATTTTAATAATATATTTTCCAATTTTTGCTTAGTTTTCCAAACATATCTCTCAACAGAATTTGTTCATTTACAATTAAATGTTAAGGTTATTATATATTTAGATAATATTTATACTCAAATTTAGACACATCTAAAATAACTAGATTTTAAAAGGCAAATACATGCTTTTTAGGATATGCATAAATTCCTACACATATCTAATATTTTTCATTTTTTGGCATGTGCTAATTTCTGTGCATTCACTATATTTTTCAATTTACAGTTCAGCATACATCAATTTTTTACATAAGAAATATGCATGTATTCATTCTGCCCTGACATTCTAAGATACATTAAAAGTATTTTTCATTCTTTAAGCATAACATTTTTATCTATACAAATTCCCATTATACAACAATAAATGCTTCCTTTATGCAGAAGTGTCTCCCCGCTTTTTGATTTGTGTGGAACTGTCGTGGGTGGAAATACTATCAAAACGCTCTCAAGATTGCCCTAGGTTTACAGAAAAAAACACCCCCATGGAGTTTGAAAACACTGCTTCAGTCTTGGTGCTTCCTTTTACACTTCTATGGTTCACACATACAATAGATACATTTCCGAATTCAGACAAAATAACCGGAAAAGTAGCAACAAAGTATTGATTACCTTAACAGAAACGTTCTTCACGTTGAAACCAACATTGTCTCCTGGAACAGCTTCAGTAAGAGCTTCATGATGCATTTCTACAGACTTTACTTCAGTAGTAATGTTAGCAGGTGCGAAGGTTACAACTGTTCCTGGTTTTAATACACCAGTTTCAACTCTACCAACAGGGACAGTTCCAATACCTAAAAAATTAACAATCTAATGATTACAATCTAGCTTCAATATGCACGATGCACTTTACCCACTTAAGTACTAATGAAAAAATTTCATTCTACCAATAAATTTTTTATAAGTTTATTATGTATAATAGCAAATTGACTTTTTGGTCCTGTTCATTTTCTTATACAGTCTAAGATTTGGACTCGTCTTAAATCTAGTAAGATGGCACGCAGAAATTGTACAAATAAAAAATTGTACAAATAATAAAGGAGCATTTGAATTGTGATTTATGAAATAAAGGAGCATTTATAATCTAAAGGGTATCAAAATTTACAAAAACCTTAATATTTTTGTTTACTAAACATTTCTTTCAGTGTAAGTTTCTGAATGTTGCTCCGTTTTTCGTGCTAATACTTTCTCTTTAATTCTATAAAGACATAATTTCCTCTTCAGTTACAAAGTTCCTGAAATTTTTAATTGCCTTATACGATCGTGATTTTTAAATTTTGGTAATCAATGTCGCATGTGCACTCAGTTTTAAGTTCATTTCTTCATGAAATACTTTGACTTCAGCCATTACCACTGGACCCGTCAATGGTACGCCCATGTGTCTGACCTAATCAATCACTTTTAGCATAAAGAACAATTTTTGGTATTCACTGCGAGTGGTGTCTGACCCCCCCCACACAAAAACACCAAATACAGTTAAAACAATTTTAAAATCTGAAAGGTTTCAGATTTTTAATTGCATGCAAGGGGGCCTTTTTTTAATGTTTTGTGTGTTACCTTTATTAAATATCATGTTTTCAAAAATTCAGATCGACAATATCACAAAATAATTCAAGACGAGCATATCTTTAGAATTTCCGATACACAGTTCAACGCACTGGAGATAAAAAGGCTTTGTTTTTTCCATAGTGTTGCCATTGGTTATTTTAAATCATCGAGTTTGTTCATAAAAAATTCATTAAGTTTTATAAAATATGAAATAGATAATAAATTCCAAATTTGGGCTTCCAGATGCACATATTCGGGTGGAAATGTGTACCACATTTGGAGTAATATACATGCATGCCAATTTTTCATTATTTAATTTCTTTAAATATAATAAAGAGCGATAACTTTTGGCGGCAACAATTTGAAAAGTGATACAGCCATTTATAGTGATTCAATGCAAAACGAAAACAATAGTCCTTCAAGGACAAAGCTCCTTTGGACTAAAATTTTTTTTTCGACATACATAGTTGACTTTCCAAATGCCATACTCCTTGGATAATTTTGAAACATATGCATTTATCCATTTTTTGCATTAATTTCATGTTTTGTTTAATGGACTTCAAAACATGCTTTTGCTTTGTAGATCCTTTTGCAGCCCCAGAATTAGAAACCGACATAATCAAAAATTCAAGCTTTAATTTTTACAAAATTGCTGTAATAATAAGTCTGAAAAAATAATAAGGTAGATAAAACTAGATCAAGGAGCAGAGCAGTCTCTTACATTAATTGAAATTCCTTAGAATCAGTGAAGATAATTCTAGCCTAGCTTTACAGCGTCTGCTATACATTATTGGCGACAAATGACAAGTTGTTCCGCTAAATTGTCGTGATATTGCATACTGAATTAAGCCTGAATTTGTGTTATTTATTATAACTACATCTATTTCTTGCACATGCTTAAGACTAATCCGAATTCTGAATATACTCCCACATATACTTAAGGCTCTATATCTGGTGCTAGACATCACCTGATGCGGTCTCTAAGAGTCCTGCTACAAAGCACCTCCAAATTCTAAATTCTTGCCCGACTTTAGATCCCAGGGCTATCCCTGAATTATAAAAATTCTGCCATCCCTTAATTTTCTGCTCAGTGCTTCTCGCAGTTCTAAAATTTTTATCTTCCATAAATTCTGTTGCCTGGTACAGGCCTACGAGCCCCGAGTTTATGTGACCAGCATATCAGTTACTCTTTAACTCAAATAATACTAAATGTAATCTTGGTCTATAAAGTTTCATTAACAGATAAGCAGCTAAATTATTCATCTCACAAATTTATGCTTAGATTATTTATTTCTTTAATAACAAGGTATTTCATTTAATACCAAAGTGAAATTAAGAATCAGAACTCTCGTGTTTTATTATAGAAGGAAAAATGAAATGCGCACATACAGAGGGAAAATAAGTTTGGCTTTGAGGTTTGATTGGACATCCGAATCTCAAACTTTATACTGTACAACTGTTATTTTATATGGCTACAGAAAGCTTTGAAAACATGAAAAATTAATGAATTGCATCTACTTTACATTTCATAATTTTAACCAGAAATCATACACTTAACCCGAGAATCATCCATGTTTACGATTCTATCCATGTTAGCCATCACACACAGCTCTGTTTATGATTTATGCTAATATAAATTCATCATTTCTTGCTGTTCAAAAAGCTATAGATTTTTATGACCTTGGGTCTATACAATTGATTTAACTTCAATCTTTCTTTCTACACCAAATTTCGACCTTCTGAATAAAATAATTACATTCTTTAGATCTTCTCCAAAATTTAGAATATTCCTTACAGGGAGCTATCATTTCTTTGCGATTATATGTATCTCGCAGAAAAGTCTCACCAGACACTTTTAACAATTTCAACTAATTCCATACAGACATACTTATCCAGGCACTCATGCAAGCATTTCTCCAATTGCTACATAAAACCCACAAAAATATATCAGTTAATTTATTTACTTGTAACTAGTACTAAAACGAAATTAGGATATGCAGTTTGGTTTTAAAAAGGCAGTAACTCATACATGTGATAATTACAAACCTCCAATTTTGTAGACATCTTGCAGTGGTAAACGCAGGGGCTTATCCAATGGTCTTGATGGTGGTTCCATTGCATCCAAAGCTTGCAACAAGGTTTTACCATCAGCTTTACTTCCTTTTCGCTCTATTGCCCACCCTTTGTACCATGGCATGTTTGTGCTGGGCTCTAACATGTTATCTCCATTCCATCCAGAGATTGGAACAAATGGAACTGTTGCAGGATTATAACCAATTTTCTTGATATAAGCTGACACTTCTTTCTTAATTTCTTCAAAACGAGACTGGAAAAATTAATTTTGTATTAGTAACTGTTTAAAACATAACAAATAACTAAATTTAAAATTTTAAAAACTTACCTCACTGAAAGGAGGTTCAGTTGTGTCCATTTTATTTACACCAACAATCATTTGTTTTACTCCTAAAGTGTAAGCAAGTAAGGCATGCTCTCTAGTTTGGCCATTTTTAGATATACCTGCTTCAAACTCTCCGGTACCAGCAGCAACAATCAGAACAGCACAATCGGCCTAAAACAACAAAAAAATCAAACTAGGGCACTCCATAATATAAAATTAAAAAGCCCTACTATAATTTTCTAATTATTAAGGTTTCATAAAATTAGGTTTTATTGTATATAATATAGAGCTGACCTAACAACCAGTGCCCACACTATAGCTAATATCATTAACTGACAAATGTTAGAGATTGATGTCACAGCTTCTTACCGTTTTATTCAGAGAAGATCGTATGAAAGGTGAACCTTGCAATTCATGTATTCACTAGGAATAACAATGCTTTATTTTCAATTTGTTTAAAAAGGATTAACTTACTTGAAGTTATGTTAAGAGAAATTCTGAAAGACTATTTTTCAGTGATCATTTTCTTTTAACAATTTACAAAAAAATACTTCTGAGGATCAAAATTTGAATTGTACATGAACATTTCCTGGCATATATTAATCTTTAGTTAAAGCTTTAAATCTTACTTTTATATTCAGGTCCTTAACTATCAAAAGTTAAAACGCATACATCAAAAAGAAATTTCATATCTTTTGATGCCAAATGATTTGCCACCCTCACTTTAAAATACCAATGCAGATTTGACACAGATCCTCACTAAAAACATGTTTAGCCTATAAGGCACATGCATAGGAAATAGGCCTCCAATTTAGGAACGGCATCATACTCTTGGCTAAATATTTAGTTTCCGTATTTTCTCCTTTACCTTCCAACAATATTCACACCGTAAAAAATTCAGTCATTGATTAACTTGGAAGATATTTCCCCTTTGCACTCCACTATTGGCTTTGTTTGATGTTAAATTGCTGTTTACTAATGTTCCAGTTGAAGGGCACTAAAATGCCTTGAAACTAGACTTCAAGAATTCCATTTCTAACATATCCGAAGAGTTAATTTCAATTTACCTCACTAAAGCCTCAGTGAAACTCACTTTGCTTTTCAAAACGAATATTATCTCCAAATTGAAGGACTAGCTATGGGTAATCATCTCAGTCCTGTACTTGCTGACATTTACATGTACAATTTTTGAGGTCAAATTATTTGAAAAACTATCTTTTCATCTGTGGATTCGCTACAGAGATAACACTTTCGCTCTTTTTGATGGCGATAAGGAAGACATTTTGTTAAAATTCGACTGATACAGCCATCCATTTCCCTTTTGAAACTGAATCTGATAATACACTGCCTTTACTTGATATTCTTATACTCTGCAATGGATTTAATTTTAGCACAACTTCTTAACCATAAACCCCTTTCTGTTTACCTCATATCAGGCAAATAATGGGACTATTTTTACTGTTATGTACTTCGAGCTCTCAAGATTTGTTCCTCATAAATCTCTTCTTGCAAAACTCAATTGTTTAAGATCTGTTGCCCTTGACCGAAGATTTTCTCCCATAGTCATTGACAAAGCTGTTCGAAAGTTCTCATCGTGCTATCTAACACATTATGTCAGAAATAACATTAAAAACCTTGTTGTGCCTCAATTTCATCCTTCTGTCAGTTACAAACTTGCACAGATTTTACAGAAGTTTAATTTTAAAGTTTTCTTGCCTATAAATAAAATCTGACATTCGGCTCTTAAGGATTCTATTTCTGACTTCTTGGGGAATTTATAGCATATGGTGTTAGCATGGCTTAAGTTATATTGGCCAAACGAAAAGTGCATTAGTTTTGCATAAAACATGAATCTTTTGACCTAAAAGGCGAAATTCACAAATCTTCAGTAGTTAATCATAGTTGGAAATTCAATCACAATTTTGATTCTGCTAAAATTATCCAGAAAGCTGTACAAAGGAATAGGATTTTTTTAAGCTTTTCACATTTACAAAAATTTATCCTGTTTAGTTAATGACTTCAATTCCAATCCAGGAGCCTAACGCCTTCCAAATTCTAACTTAACCCCCTTCATTTTTCGTTACTATTTCTGCCAATAGATGGCACTTCAGCTCTTCCACTTGTCACCTATGAGTATAAATATGATCAACATTCATTTTCTCGCTTTTGCAGAATTTTTTGTTACTTATTAAGGGGGACCCCATTTTGCCCTTGAAATCAATTGGGGTTTCACAAAATCTACACTGAATACAAGGTTTTCAATTTGCTTGTCTTACATTCTTAATATATATGAAAATTACAGATTTAAAAATATGAAGTAGTTTCACCTTCAGAACCAGTTCAGATGCATGTCATCTTCCATCCCTACCTATAAGCCAACTACGAGCAATGTCACAAATGACAGTCGAACTGGCAGATTTCTAATGTCTGCTTATACCTTTTTCAACATCTCTACAGATAACCATTGGAGTTTAACTCATTTAAATTAAAATAAACCTAAATTTAAAATGCAATTTATGTAAGAGACAAAATTGAACATTAGAATGTGTTTTGAACATGTTTTACAAATATTTCAAATAAAAGCTTCAAATTTTCGTTTATATATTAAAATTCAATAATAAATTTTTTAATTTGAAATGATTTAATGACAATTTAGTTTTCAATAACACCATTTTTTCAACAAATTATTTTACTCAGTCCTAAAATTTAACACAGATATGGACTAAATTATTTAATATTTTTATTATGTATTTAAAATTAAATACTTTATAGAAACAAGTATGGGTTTTACAAAATACTGAAAAGAAAAATTCTTTGAAGTGATTGTGATCATATTTGTTTCAAAATTTTACGTAAAAATTTCATTTTTCAATTCATTAATTACAAAATCGGTCTTAAGAACACTAATAAATACAATAAGAAAGTGGAGGAAAACACTGAAAATTGCAAGAAAGACATTTTAATTGTTAAAACTTTTCTTCTAAAAATTTTAACTAAAAAAATTATTGGCAACTTTTCTTCAGCTTAAAATAATTTAATTATGTGTAAGAATGTATAGTGCGTTTCCAGTAGATGAAAGTTTTACTGGAAAAATTTCAAAATGTACCGAATCCTCTTGTCACACTGAAGGCGATATGTCGGTCTTTAGTTTTAATTTGAACAGTATTTCTGGAATACCATCACATAAACTTGTCCGTATTTTGCACAGTTTCATCTTCCCCATTTGCCTTGCTCCAGATAGGAACACTTTACCTCCAATTAGTTAATATGCTTGTTCGCTATGTGAATTGGACAGGTTGGAAAAACTTGTTTTCAGTACTGTACAAATCTGCCCTCGAAAAAAAGGGCTTTAGTGCCATGTTTTAAGAGTATGAAAAAATTTTAACTTCATTTTAGTAAATATGCATTTGATCAACACTTATTACAATAGTAAATGATGCAAAAAAAATTTAATACAAAAATTTATTACAGGAACTTAAAAATTTCAAAGCTTACTAATTTAATACAACTACATCATTTATAACTTACCTGAGATGTTCCAGTAATCATGTTCTTAATGAAATCTCTGTGACCAGGAGCATCAATAACAGTAACGTAATATTTTGAAGTTTCAAACTTCCATAGAGTAATATCAATTGTTATACCACGTTCTCTTTCTGCTTTCAGTTTATCCAAAACCCAAGCATACTTGAAAGAGCCTTTTCCCATCTGGAAAAAAAATTTCATAACTTTACAAAATTTTCTAAACCACATCTCAGATACTTTATGGACAAAAACATTTATATTTCTTTCTCAATCGGGGAGAATGTAGTCAGCCTTTTATTTAGCTCTTATGCAAGATATACGTACATTATGTACACATACATACATTTCTGAATTTGGTCCCAATAACAAAGTACCAAACTGTTCTGCTCAGAATAAAAACATTTACAAAATTCTGATAAATAATTAACAAATTTATTTAGATCCCCCTTAAAGATTTGAACACTTAACCATAAACATAGACTCCAACCTTCAGCAAACCTTGTCAGTAGTCAACGCACGAACGACATTTTTACAACTTTGAAAATGTGAGCGTAACACATGCTGTAATTAACTATTCATTAATTTTAAATTAATAATTAATTGTAATCAATTTTATTACATTAAAAATCCATATACATATAAAACTGAATAATTAAAAATATACCTTGTAAATTATATGCACATTTAATTAGAAATTTTCTTTTAACTCCTCAAGCATTCACTAATAAAAAGTACTTCAAATCATTACTAATCATAGAAAAAATCAGAAGCTATAAATCGTATCTTTATTCTGGATATGATTTCCACAGGGAAATAAAATTTAAATAACCAAGAATGATACATATAAGTATTAAACAAAATACGCATAATTTACATATACAAAATGCGCATAATTTAATTTATATGTAGCATGCTTAAGTTTGATTTTGAGAATGTTTTTTTATAACACAGTTCTTCATTTGCCTGCATATTTATTTTTTCAATCAAAACTGCTTCAAGAGTTTTAAGACCTAAATTTGGTCGAAATTCCGTCCGATTTTTTTTAACAATAGAAAAAATTCTTTTGCAAGCTGCATTTGAATGAGGTATTATTAAGACAGCAAGCATTACAGAAGGCAATACTTTGTATTTAATACACACATTCATATTTTTTAATTTGGCAATTCTCCCCATGCTATATCAATACGCAAATCAACAATTTCTTTCAAATCATCTACTTGATACATGGAAAATTCAATTTCCACTTGATTAAGACATTTTTCATCAATAATGGATGGAAAAGTGTTCATCAAGTAAAGAACAGATGAAAATGAGACTTCAGTTCTCAAGTTGATGTCAGCAACTTCAGCATGTTTTAGAAATGGATCACTTAGTGGAAATTTATCAATTATATATGAACATGCAGTTACAAAAAAAGCTCGCACAGAATTGAAAAATGATTTCACTTAAAAAATAAAATAAACCTCGCACAGAATTGAAAAATGATTTCAAATATAAAGAAACAGAAACTTTGCCCTGTATTTAGCAGAATACATGTTCTTGAGAAAAAATATGCATAGCAAGAGAACTGGACATAGTTAGAAAATTTTTAAATTGTTCAAGAAATTAAATGGCGACTTTTACTTTGATTCAAAATTATTAACTCTTTGAAGGGTGGTGGTTATCTACAATAATCACCTTCTATTAAATATCTTGCTCACTCTGAAGTTTCCTTGTAGTTTACTAAATGACAATCAAGAATCATAAGGTAGTAATTGATGCAGCAACTCATCATCCAAGAAAATAAGCATCAGCCATCAAAGACATTACAACAATTATTACATCTGCAGCACCAAGAAAAAGCCTGTTAAGAGTAGCATGGGAATGCAGCACATGCAAAGTCACTCTACTTGAAAAAGGAAAACTGTTTGCATGAGTACCAGAGACTGATTTGTAAGGATGTGTTCTATGGGCAGACACTTAAACCAGCAAAATGTGGTCATTTTTCACGCATCTTTGACAAAATAAATATGTGTAATTGTCACAAATAATTTCGTTATGATACCTGATATAATAAATACAAGAATTTTGCTGAAAAATTGCCTTTTTCTGCCCCTCAAAGAGCTAATAAGTATTTGAGTATGTCAGCATTGTGAAGATCTTATCAATAAAATTTTTAACTTATTTGATTATTAGTTTCCTAAATTTACATAGAAATGAAGTCTTTGTATGTGTATCTATGCTTTCTCAAGGGTAAAAATTTAGTAAAATTTATTAGATATTCTTCAAACTCCAAAAAATTTAGATAAGTTGATTGGAATTCCCTCTTCAGAGCAAAAAGAAAAAATACCCTGAATTACATTACATAAAAAATATCAAAATTTTCAACTATTTTTTAATCTAACACAAAAAATTTAAAATAATCATTTTAAACATTGATAAAGACTACTTAAAAATTTAATAATAAAAGTAGCTTATTAATAATGAATGCTTAGCTACATGGAAATTCTGCTTGCATCAGGTTGCCACAGTTGACAATATTTATCATTTGCAAAAAAATGGGATTATATGCAAGCTGTTCCTCTAATTCCTTGAATACTAGAGGAGCCATAACTTTCCAAGGTTATAGTTTTTAACTGCTTTTTAAGTACCAGCTATTTTCATATAATTTTTGCCACCAAATTTAATACAAGAAATCATGTATGTGCTATGAAGAGATTAAAGATATATATTCAATAACATCAATTAAAATTGACTATATTTTTCTGGATGGCATATACACACAGGAAAAGTTTGATCAAGAGTGAAACCAAGAACTTCTTTGGTTCTTTTTCATATCTTTGGGACATTTGGCTGACTGCAAAAACCAGTTCTTTGGAAAAACCATAAGGACCAAATGAACATTTGCAGCTCAGTTTCAAAGAGCTAAGATACAACTTTCAACAAAAAGTGCTCAGATCCCTCCAATAAGTTTTGTTAACCCATTAGTTGTGATAACCCCCATAACCAGAAGCAACTTGCCACTATGCGGGTACTTGTAATAATAGCTACTGCGAAACTTGTTATAATGGGCAAATAACGGTAAGCTCTGTTCAGTGTCAAACAGTCCAGAGTCTGATAAGTCCCAAAAGAGCAATCACTTCTGTTGAAACTGTCGACCAAAGGGGATTCATACACAATACCAAGACTTTAGTTATGTATTACTTATGGGCCTGCTTTCTGAATAAAGCCATATAATCACACACATTGTACCTGTTTTTGCTATTTACCTAGCTTTCAGGAATAATCACAGGAAATTCAAATTATTCATTACAGGCTATAAAAAGAAAAATCTTACCATTTCTCTAACTGCCATTTCCTGGAGAAAAAATTACATGTTGAATGAAAATAAATGATAGAAATTTCAGTATTTTTGCATGAAATTTTCAAGATGTGTTAAATTTAGGAGCCATGCACACATTTCTACAGTTTTTAGCAAACATTGCCATTTTCAAATACATAATTTTGTTACAATCCAAGTTCAGTAAATGGATTTTCTCAATCAAAACATGCAAGATTTGCTTGTAGTGAAAGAAACTAAAGTTTCTGTTCAAATTGCTGAACTATTTCAAATCTACATTTCCAGCAAAAAAATTTGCCACTGGATTAAAAAAGGCACTTGTAACATTTGGTTTTCAGAACAAATACCTACTTAAACATGAATTGCATATGTAATATTTAGCAACTTGCTTCTTAAAATAGTCACACTACACCAATAACTGATGTACCATAATTTATTTCCTGTCTGAAATATCTTTCACACATGTTCTGCTTGCAATTGAGGTGAAAAAGGCTTGTACCCACTTTCGCTCTACCATCTTCAAATGAAATACACTAGGCATAAGAGAAACACTGATGCTCCAAATTCTTAAGATCCATCAACTTAATTCCAATCATCAAAAGCACTTGCAGATGAATTGAAACTTCTCTCATAACCTCACACGGGAAAACAAAGCCAAAATGAAATTTTAGTAAGGCAGTAAAACTGTTGGTTTTAGGAAACGGGTTTACTTCCACAAAGCACCCGGTAAATGTAAACACCGCCAACATTGGCGATAACAGTTCAAACCTAGTAAACCCTTAAGATTCAACAGATTCGTTTTTCGAAGGTTGCAACCATTGTTCTGCCAACATTGGCGATAACAGTTCAAACCTAGTAAACCCGTCAGATTCAACAGATTCGTTTTTCGAAGGTCGCAACCATTGTTCTTACGTTGATTTTTATTCAATTACCACCTTCGCTGTTCGCATTTACAGATTTAAACTTTTCTTCAAATATTTCTTACTATTTTTTCGAATTTTCACGTTATTCTTATGAATTCATAACAATGAATATATAGAAACATTTTCATATAATTAGTGAAGTTTTCAGAGACAGATGCTTGTTCGCAGAAGAAAATAATGGCGAGAGGGGGTGAATGATAATCGGAAACACGAATATTTTGATTTTTTTGCGCAATACATTTATAAAATAAAAAAATAAGTATGAGAAGAATATAATTACTAAGAAAACTTTCATATAGTCAGATAGTTGCAATTCAGTTTCTATTTAAAATGAGAATATTTGCTGATTTCATTTATGTGTTGATAACAGACTTTCATAGTTTTGGAAGTACTTTGAAATTACACAATGAAGATATAAACTATAAAAGTACTTTTTGATTTTATGCTTTTATAATTTCCTTAGAAACTGCACTGTTAAAAACAGGAATATTTTGAAATTTTATAATATTTAAAGATATTCAAAGACAGATCCAAAGTTTACTAATTTTTTCCATTAAATAGATAACTTTGTCAAGAAAAGAGTTCATTATTAGATTATTATTTTACTTTGTTAAGCTGTATTTAATATATTGTGTCCCGTGCTTATTTTAATACAAATTATTTTTGTATATCACGTTTAATCGGTTAATTTTACATCCATATGCTTTTATGTATTGTTATTATTTAACTTATTTTGATTATATGCACTAAATACCACGTTTACTTCCATGTGTTAATAATCGTACGCCACTCATCGTCGACTAACCGTTGGTGAGCTTGGCGGAGTATAACTGTAACGGCGCCAACGAGTTCTTTTCCAAAGCACCTACGGGCGCTTTGCAGAAGTGATTCCTAGGAAACTTTTTAAGTTATTACCCTTTTGGGTACTTACATATTAACGTAACCAGGCCAAAATTCGCATAAATCGCCAAATTTGGCGACCCTACTTGTTATACATGGTTTTTCATAAAGAAATTATTTTGCTTACTGATTAGATTGAATGCCCTGAAATACTTTAACTATGGGTATTTGGGATCTGCCTGCGAGTGAAAAAGATGCTGTTGAATTGTTGCAGGGATATGGAATCATACCGAACGAACGTACTTGTAAAAATTCTCATAAAATAAAACTATTTTGGAAAGCAAATCTTCTGGAAATGTAACGTCGAAGAGTGCAATCAACACTTGGGTGTGAGAACCGGAAACTGGTTTGAAGGTAGCATCATTTAGTGTGGTGTAAAGAGTTAACCTCAATTAAATTTTGTGCAGAAGAGATGAGAATTGCTGGTGAAACTGTTATAGATTGGAATAATTACATGCGGGAGGTATGTGCCCTTGAAATGGATGAAAAAGAAAGAAAGCAAATAGGCGGCGAAGGACTTATTGTGGAAATAGACGAAAGTTTATTTGTAAAAAGAAAAAATAACAATGGGCGTGTACTACCACAGCAATGGGTTTTCGGCGGAATTTGCCAAGAAACGAAAGAGACTTTTTTAGTTACTGTACCTAACAGAAGTGAAGTTACCCTCATGGAAAAAATTCGCGAAAATATCAAGGAAGCATCATTTATTCGGATTGCTGGAAAGGATACAAGACACGCAAGTTGGCAAATGCTGGATTTCTGCATGGAAGTGTTAACCACAAATATAACTGTGGATCCCAACACGAGCGTTCACACACAACATGTGGGACTCAGCCAAATGGCACAACAAAAAACAGAGAGGAACAGACTGTCATCATCTTGACTCGTACCTTATCGAATTTATATGGTGCCAAGCTCAAGCTGTTAATGGCAAAAACGGTTTTCAATCAGTGCTAAAAGCAATAACCCAAAGATTTCTGCTGAAAACATAATTCTGTAACTTATTCAAATTCAAAACTGGAAGGGTTTAATTGATATTTCATATTTTAAAACAAAATATAAAAACTATTAAAAATTATCTGTAATTAATAAATGTACACTTTCTTTCTATTCAAACTTTTTTACTCAAACTTACAAATCGTGCCAACCTGGTTGCGATAATACGTCAGTACCAAACATTTGCTCACAATTTCAAAAACACAAAACTGGACTAAGATCTACTTTTTACTTTTCTACCTTTTCCGATTTGAGTAATCAGTTTGCATTAGGTTTATGCTACAAATTTTCCCATTCATCTAATTTTCAATTACTTGAAAATTTAAATTTACAGATTTCTGATCCTTTCATCTCTCATACTAATATATATTCAACATTAATTTTTATTTAAATTGTTAAATTTCAGCAATAATACAGCATGTGTATAACAGACAGCACACTAAAATAAGGGTTATTCTAAATTGGTTTTCGATAGCACACCTATCATATGAATATACACAATCAGATAAATATGTAAACCTACATGTCCGAATCTTCAGCAGCTACGTTATGTAGAATAGTATTATGTAGAAGAGTAGAGAATTATGTAGAATAGTATTTTTTTAACTTTTAATAAAGCAAAATTAAAATATACTCTTCGTATTTTAAAACCTTGATATTTCGCCAGTTTTTTCGCGCATAGATGCTAACATCAAAAGGAATCGGATGTCGATACGCTACTTCTAATGCGTTACGAAGTTTTAACTAAATACGGTACCACCACATAGTACATTACAAGATGCCTTTGGCACAAACTTAATATTACTATTATAACAGAACATTTTATAGAAGCAAATAATCACTTTTCTTAACACATGTTACGATTTAAGAAGTTTATACTTTACCTCTTGGGCTTCTTTTTCAAATTTTTCAATGGTTCTTTTATCAATACCACCACATTTATAGATCAAATGACCAGTCGTGGTACTTTTTCCGGAATCGACGTGGCCAATAACCACGATGTTAATATGAGTCTTTTCCTTAGGCATGATTGCTTAGGTCGTCAATTGAAATAAATAACTACAGAAAGAAAGGCAAATTAATGTGAGCAGAATAGTAAACACTAAAAAATTGTTTCAAATAGGATTTTTAAGCAAATGGGCTTATTTATTGAGCAAAATTTCATTAAACTTTCTAATAGTTTTGATTAAATGAGGTAAACTGCATTTTCAGATGGGTAGTAAGAATGAATTATTATAAATCACTGGTAGATATTGTAACAAGGGCACGTGCAAGTTACATTGATATTATATTAAAAATTAAAAAATTATTTAAATTCCACGACACATTTCACCTTCAACTTGTTAAATATATCAAAAAAATTATCCGGAAATGCCCTCTGCGAACTCTATTATCATTCCCGAGACCGAAAGAACTTGACTAGCAAATATGGCGGCTCGAATGAACTGAGCACGAAGTAGGAGCACTTCGATCTTATCCTAAAAAACTAATATTAAAACTCAAGCATTGAAAGAAATTAAGAATTATAGTCTCGAATGCATTCCAAATTGTTGAGCTTAAAGTAGTTATTTTCTGAAGTCACTTCGTAATACAGCGATTATGAGTGCCACGAGTTACTAGTTAAGCCGGTATCAATAATTAGAATAATTCTACAAAAATAATACACCACATAAACTGAAAATATTACATTAGTTCAATTCTATTGCACACATTAAACCTAAAAAAGGAAATAAAATAAGAAATTACTTAAAACTCTTTGCACTGAAATTAGATTACAAATCTCACCAAACTGCGAGCACACCTTCGCCACACAACACGTTGGAGAGGAAAGACCGGAGTGAAAGACGGGAGGAGGTGGTCACGTGAGAAGCTAAGACGTCATCAATGCGGTTACTTTATTACACAAAATTCCAGAAATTATTTTTTAAACAAAGTTTACCGTTGAATAACAGTGAAAAAATCTAAGATGCTAAAGTTTCATGTCTTTTTAATTATTTGACCTTGAATTACACTAAATGAATATTTATGACAGTAAATTTTGGAAAAATTAAATACCCTTTATATTTATGCATTTTGACTTTCATAAATCCCAATGTTTAATATTTGTTTGATATTGATATTTATTATTACAATATACGAGTTCCTGAGATTTAATTATAAAATATTTTTTTATAAATTGCATCATCATTAAGTCATCATTAGAGGCACATGATATATTTCTTTTCCTTCACTGGAGATACTGTTTTGGAAAAACGAGTGATGTGTACGCGAAATGTGATATTTAAAATCCGATTATTTGAAGTCGATAAAAGGTTTTGAAACCCGTATTTTAAATCCATAATGTTTAATTTCAGAAACTCACCGTTTGATGAAGATATAGGTAATCTAAAATGTTTTTCTTTTAAATTGATATTTAAATTAAATGTCAATTTCTATTAAATTATAATAATTGCAGAATTTTCTCATGTAACACTCTGTCAGGATTTTCATCTGTAAGAAAACAGTACTTTGTTTTTTTCTAATTTATTTATATGTTTAATTTTGAATTTTTAGAGAAAGCTACTCATGAAAATAATGTCTCTGAAGATTGGTCTTTGATCATGCACATATGTGATAAAACCGTGAATTATCAAGATGGAGCAAAGTATTGCTTAAAATCCATTATCAAGAGATTGCACCATAGTGTACCCCGTGTTGTAATACAGACTCTGACAGTAAGCTTACAAAATAAAAACTTTTGCTTTACACATATTTATTGGTTGGCTGAAATTTAAAAGTATTTATAGAATTATCTGATGGCTGGCTTTCACGTATAATTAGTCTTTGTGGCAAATTTGTGTTTTCATTTCCCCCCCCCCCATTTATGTTTATATGTTACAGTGAAACACGGAATTCTGGAGAACGTCGACTTTCACCGGTGAATGTCAACATTCACATAGTCGCTTGGTGTATGTCCGAAATATTTTCCAAATACTCTTATTTCTGACTTACACTGGTAAATGTCGACATTCACCATGTACTAATGGTGAATGTTCAACATATAATAATATTATATTTTCTTCTCCGTAATTCAGTCGCGAAAAAACGCACTTGACATTTAAAATAAGATTTTAATAACATAAGAACTTAAAACACACAGTACATTCAAAATGAGAAAGGAAAATAATAGAAGTTAAAAACTTACTTAATTATACAGTACGTTCTAAATGGGAAAATAAAATAATAGCAATAAAAAACTTACTAAATTATGTGAATCAAATCTTATTTATTGCAACAACTTAAACTATTGAGACACTTTGAATTGCAGAAGAGAACCTTGCTTTTTTACAACTGCATTTATGAGAAACAGCCAGTCGCCTCTTTGTCTACTCCTCTCTTTTCGACCTACACCAGAGCATATCTGTGATTCTCGACATACACCGGTGAGGGTCCGAATGTACAAGAATGCAATGTTATATTCGATCTTCACTGACGTATTTGGTAAATGTTAACATTCTCCGGTGAAAGTCGACAATCTCCAATTTTGGTCTTTCACAGTAACATATATATTGAATGTACTCGTACTTTCGTATTAGGACAGTCATCTTGGCAGAAGTCATCAAATTGTGATAACCATATGGTTAACGATCTGTTAGTTTTAAAAAATAAGACCACTATTTTTGTACTAGTTCTTTTTATTGCAGTCCAATTTACAGTGGTGTTTAGGAAAAAAAAAATCATGCCATATTTTTGTTATAAGTGTATGCACATATGAAATTTGTCTGCAAGGGAAGAAACTTAAGTAACATTTTGCAAGAATACTGCATATTGTCAACAAATTACTAAAAGTATTTTTGAATCTGTTCTTAAACTGATTATTAAGAAATTTTCACCAAAACAAAATGTACAAAAACATGCGTATTGATTGATTTTTTTGGAATAAACACTAAATTAAAATGTAAAATATGTATATAATAAATAGTTTTTTTGCAATTATAAGTCATTTTTTTTTTCTACAAAACAGTTGTTAATCCACATTAAGGTTAGGCATTATTTTAACCACATTATTTTATTATACTGTGGGAACACTAATAAATTTTTCCGACATGCATGTAAGGAACACTTTAATCATATTTACAATAAAAGTTCCTGCTAAATATGATTACTAAAGTAGGTATTCGAAACTACACCAAAAGCGGACTGACATGGAAATACATACCTCACCATCTATTAGTGCATGATTGACTGTTAGATAATATAACTGAGTCATGCATCAGCATATAATTGGCAGTGAATGTGTATAGTGTAAAACTGCTTTTAACTTGCTAATGCATCTGTAATAAGCTGGGATTTTCAAGATTATGCAAATCAAGACCTCTTAGATTGTACTTAATGTCATCCCTATCTTTCTCATGAGTCCTATGATATTGGGGGATGTACAAGAGCCCGACGTATCTTCCTACTATGAGCAGAAATTGTTCTGATTCTTTGTTGAGCAGAATACGTCTCCTCAAGCTCTTTCAAGGGATTTTTGTACTTGCATGTTCACGACTATGAAATATAATAGTCACAGTGATAAAAGTTTACAATTGGGTGCCCTTTGTTTTTTGGTGATTCTTTTTTGACGCCAAGAAGGCACAATTTCAAGATGGCCACTATACAAAACCAAAATAAGAAGTCAAAGAATTTCACAAACTCTGTGATGTACATATCGACCTATTTTCACTTAAAAAAAAAATCAGAGAATTGCATGAACTATAACCAGAAATGGGGCTTCATCGCCAAAACTGAACAAAATTTTTCGCCAATTGAAAGGGCACCCAATTCTACACTAGAGCCATCACAGCAGAATAAAAAGAGCTAGCATCTGTCTGTACACATATGTAGGCTGGTTTTTCATATGCCACCCTGTACTATGCATAATGTTATGCTTTTTATATGCACTGTATTGTTAATATATTGCACTGTGAATTATTGCAATATTATGTGTATCATATTTCTGTATAATACAAAATAATGTAGTTTTATGCCATATTGGTTCTGTTTTGCACATTGTCAACAGAGTTTGGTGTATTTTGAAACTTTTCTCAATTCTGCCAAGGTAGTTGTGATAATGCATAAGTACCCTCTCTAGCTCCTGAATTTTAGATCATAAGCAATAATGAAAAAAGTATCCATTCCTTGCGATAGTTAAGTAACTGTAATAACATCAGTATTTTCATAAACTTCCTCATATGTAAAACAATGCTTATTTTTATGCTGTAACAAGACATTATATAATTTTCATTCACATCTTAACTCATTTCAGTGTCGAACCTTATTATTGAAGAATAACAATTCGACAATGGTCATTTTAGATACCTATTTGGATATGGGGAAAATTATATTTGATCAGTGCAATGTTAACATTTTTTGAAATCATAATTTAGTCGGTCCCTAGAAAAAATTCTTTTTACTAGATGAATTCCATTTTTGTTTAAAATTCATAGTTATGAATTAGGATCCTAAAAATTTCTTTTCTTCTGCTTGAGTTTAAAGCAGTAATAGCTTAAATTCATTGCTTTGCCAAAATTTTTATATTTTCTTGCAGAATTATTTCTTAATGAAAAGACTTGTTACTCGGGATTTTCCATATGTATAACATGAAGATGAGTCAGATTCCAATAATTAGCATTCTGTGAAGATAACCCTTAATGTTCGTGTGCCTGAAATTAATCAAAACTCAGTCTTCCTCAAAGGGAGCCAATCAAAAAGTGATATTTTAATTAAACTTCAGTTTTATGTTAAATATTGAATCAGATCCACATTCATCTCTTCAATTCTATATTTTTTATTAGTGAAATATATATAATAAAATATAATTTAATAATTTTTCATTTCAGGCTGAGTTAATTGATATTTAGAACAAGGTTCTCCAAAACTTTGATAGTGAGCTACCAATAGGTCACCCCAGTGTAGCTCAAGTAAAAATATTTTCCTTTTGAGCTAATATTAAAAACCAATATAATAAATGGATGGTTACATAATAAATAAAACCCTAATTTGCGAATCATGTGATGAAAACTGCTGTAGCAATATATTGCCTTAAAACTGAAATTGTTCAGCTGTGTTATAGAAGATTCATTAGAAATTGCACTTAAAAAAGGCTTTATCTCTAAGACTACTGCTTAAATTTTACAATCTGTTTGTCTTAATAAACAGTTATATCTTGAATCATCTCAATAGACAGTTACTTATTTTGAAAGCATTCATCATTATAACATAATACTTAAATTGTTGGTATAACTTAACCAGTTCACTGTTCTGAAAATTGCAAACATTTCGTGCCATTTTTCTCCTCCAAAGTTGAAACTTTTGTGTCTAAAACTGGCTTAGGAGTATTTCTTTTCTCCTTTCACCAGCTGTGAAAACTTATCTAGAAGTTCTGTTCAAATCAGATTGAAACGCGTGCTTGTCACACTGAAGGACGCTGAATAACGATTCCCTAACGAGGACCATAAAACACAAAGATTAGTGTCTTCCTTAGAGTACGTATTTTTCCCTTTGAAATCACTTCCTACACCCAATCCCAAATCTATTGCAATGTATTACAATGTACTGATTTGACAGTTGTCAAGTAAAATCTTTATTTAAAGTAAAAATAAGTGCATTAGCTAGTATTGCCTATTTGAAATATTCTTGAATTTTGTTTTATTATTTTCTTGATGCACTGTAACAAAAATAGTCATCAAATTATTTCCCGTATATTTTTATATATTTAATTAAAAGACGTAATTCCTTTATGTGAAAAAAATCTTTCTTTACCTTAGGTATTTAAGGATCTTATTAAAAATTGCAATTTTTTAATTTAGAGGTTTTTAGACCAAAGGGATTTGAATCCTGAAGGACTATTACTTTCATTTTGGCATTTTGCGTCATTTCACTTTTCAATTTACTGCTTATTTTATTTATTTATTTTTTTTTTTTTTTGACGTAGCTTTCTCTTCAAAAATCGTCTGCGTTGCATGGGAAAATAAAAAGGAATTTTAATTACAATTCTAAATAAATAGCCAAATAAATGTGAAATTTTTAACAATATTCTCTAAAACTGTAACAAATTTTTCATTAACAAACTCAAAGATTTCAAAGCCAGGAATACCAACGCTGTACAGAAAAACATTTTTATCTCCAACGCGTGAGAGTGTGTACCAAAATTTCTAAAGATATGCTCAATTTAAAATTATTTTGTGATATTGCTGTTGAACTGAATTTTATGGTTTAAGTGCGAAGAACATGGTATTTAATAAATAAAGGAACACACAAAATGTTAAATAAATGCTCCATTGGACGTAATTAAAATCTGAAACTTTCAGTTTTTTTTTTTTAGCTTTTTGTACTTTTTCTACTGCAAAGAAAGTTTTCATTATGTAAAGCGTCTATTTATAAGAGTAAGAAAGTAGTAACTGTTTTTAGTGGTTCTTGTTGAATAGATTACTAGAGGAGTGCCCATTCTTTTAATTAATGGACTGAAAACTCAACAGTGTTCATAATAAAGTTAAGGAGCACGTTTTAATCATTTTTAATTTTTAAAATTACAATCGTTGCAACTATCTTTATAATTCCATTAATACTCCGTTTTCCTTATTCTAGCCTCATAATAGTAAATGGTTTCAAGAATTATATCCATGAATATATATATTCAAGAATACATAGAATATATTTATTCAAGAACTATTATTAATTTGATAAGACTACCCTCATAAAAACTTTTCAATATCCTTAAAGTTTGATTAGGTGAACTAAAATACTTAGCTAAATTTATTTCTTAAGGTTTTGAATAAGAGACTTAAATAATAAAATAAAAAAAATCTGAAGGGTTTCAGATATTAACTGTCTCCTAAAATGGTTTGTTAAGGTTTTTAATGCTTCTGCTGAGGTCGCAGTCTACCTGTCTGCTGCACTTGCTGCTACTAATCCCCTCTTTTTATTTTTGTTTTCCTCTTTTTTTAGCTTTATTATTAAGCAGCATTTTGTTCGCACTGACGCCATACACAATACAGCAACAAAATTACAAAAATTTTAAAAGCTGCGTAGCGTCATATTTTTAGAATTCCCGATACCGTGTTAAGTGTTGGCATACATAGTATGGACTATTAAACTACATATATTTTTTGCTACACTTCATTTAAATTTATTTGATGGAAAAAGTCTAATTAACTGATCGTCCAAGGCTAGTTGATAATGGCACCAAAAGTTGCGAGTTTTCAAATTTAATACCTCATTCAGTTTGTGTCCTATAAGAGTCAAATGTTTATTTTATTTTATTTTTTTCATAACAAATATAAAAATTTCCCAAATATAAGTATAGGAAGCGAAAGATTGCACTAAAAGTTAGATTTCATTATTTGTTGGGGAAAAACGAAGTACTTCTTGTGCTTTTATTTTTTCATAACAAGTGTAAAATTTTCTCAAATGTAAGAATAGGAACCGGGAGATCGCATTAAAAATTAGATTTCGTTATTTGTAAGAAGTATTGGTTTTCTAAATTTCACATTGCGAAAATATGCATATTTTTGTCGTTTAAAACACTTGGAAGTGTGACTACGACCAATGGTTGCAGACATCAAGACAGCTTAAGGACTTTTACGCTGTGTAAGGCTATGTATAATACGTTTGGTATGGTCGATTGCAGTAAAAAGGGGAGGTAAAAATTAGATGTTATAGTAGTCCCGTACAAAATTTTAAAGTTCAGTGTCTAATCGTTTTTGAGTTATTTGTGACACATAAATATGTACGTACAGACCTTATGAAAAAATCTCCTCTGAATCCATTTTGAAAAAAAACGTGTCCTGTGTTATGTTCTTACATACAGATGTTGCTCAAAAAATTCGACCAAATGAATTCTGGAGTGGTCAAAATGGATATTTTCCTTGAAATATTATATCCAAAACTCCTCACGATTACAATACTTCCTTTGCTTCATACAAGTGAGTATAAGTAGTAAAATAACGTGCAAAAGAATAAGTACTCAAAGTGAAATTAAAACTATTCATTCAAACAGTAAAACTAAGAAATTCCTGAAGAAATCAAAATTAATATAGAAAATTCTCTATTTACATTGCATTTATCATGAAGATGTAAATTAGGCTACAGAATATGACAGGGTATACGAGAGTTTGCCTGAGAGGAGAGGCGATTTTGTATTTTCTAGTGAAAACTGGCTTGTGTTAAAATACACATGGCAATAACAATACATATTTTTCATTTTGTGGGGTAAATTATTCGTATATTTTATTGAAACTCACGAATATTTCGGTCTTTTGCAGAATTTATGGCAAAATATTTGCTGGGTACCTTGGTATTATCACACCACCTTGGTACAATAAGGCAATTTTTGAAAGAATTAAAAGAATGGTAATTTCAAATCGGAGAAATTTATTTATTTCATGTCATGTATGTTATTAGATATATATTTTAATTTTAATTCAATATTTATCCCTCAGAATAGTTTATAAAACTACTTAAAAATAGTTTTTTGTTCCCTTTTTGCATTTATTCCGCATACCTCCCACATTATTCTAGTCTACAACAGTCTTACAAGCCATTTCTAACGCTTCCAAGCAAAATTTAATGTTTCTTAATTCTTTACTTCAGCAGTATACAAATCTGACTCCTTTAGGAAATGGCAAACGTCTATTCTCAAACCAAAAATCTACATATCGAAAATGTTTTTTGCAAAATATAATTCTTTTAATTTAATTTAGGAAGGAACTAAAAGAAACAATACAGCGATCCAAATTTCGTACATTACTGTTGTTTCTTTTAAAATTCCCGAACTTTTAATGCTCTAGCTTTCTCAATTAATGAGATTTAAAAAAATAGAAAGGTATCAATTAAAAAGTAAAATAAACATAAATAGTACAAGTTTTGAAAAATGAGACATAACTTCAAAAATTTCAGTTCAGCAATGTCATTCATAAATGGCACAACATAGTCATAATGAAATTTAAAGCAAGTAATATTTCCATCTGTGTAGGTAAAGTGATAAAACAAAATGCATACATTAGGTATAACATTTCAATGCAATTCATAATTCAAGGAATAATATGCAGATCATATTCTCAGAGAATTGTTCGAAATTGAAAACATAGCATTTAAAACTCTCAAATCCCTTTGTTCTTTTATAGAAGGGAGAAGCTGTTGTGGATCTCATAAGATATGTTGAGGGGGTATCCATTCAACGAAAGTGATCCCCCATCCTTTACTTTACTGAAACAACACCGGTGAGAAGATAAGTGTGACTAAATAATTTTTATTTTCGACTCATTCTGGGGGGCTGGAAAAAGATGCTGCGACATATGTGTGTCGAGGGTTAAGGTCAGGTCCAAATTTTATCCCGATGAGAGAGTGCCGTTACTAACGGATGACGATGCATTCCTTCTGAATGTATCTCTCTCGGGACATATAGTGAACTGGTTAAACAAGCATTGTATAATTCTAATTTATTTCATAAAGTCCCAAGAAGACTTTAAATAAGTAGATATCAAATAACTCAAAATTTTAGAATTTTGCTTACGTTTATTGACTTGAGTAATAGTCATATGAATACTTAATGATATAATATAAAATGCTGTTATTCATGGGTATTGTTATGTAGAAAATTGTACATAAAGAAGTGAGAAAAAATTTTATTTTGTGCAGAACAGAGCATTTTAACCCACAGAAAAATACAGAATAGTCTTTGGAGCTAAGGGAGAAGTTAGTACTATCAGAGGGATGAACCCTTCATTGGGAGGAGGGGAGTTTAGAACTGATTTGGGAGGAGAGAGAATATTGAGAGGGAGACCCAGCAATGGAGAAAGGAAATTTTGATGAAAGAACATAGTCAGTGGAAATTTTAATGGAAATATGTAGTTGTGAAAATAAACAGAGAAGAGTGCAATACTTTCTAATAAGTTCATTATTCATTTCAGTTTCTGGTATGCCTTCAATGATATTCCTTTTTGTGCCATTCCTGGAATACCTTTTGATAATCATACAAACGTTCACCACTTTGTAACTTATTAATCACTTTTTCATGCCTATTCCAGGTTAGTTTTTTATAATCGGATAAGTGCATAGAATCACATATCTATGGCAATTCTAGTTTGTATTTCCCATCAGGAAGAATTTTTTATTTTGTCTTTAAACTCACTTAAACTATCTTTCTCCTTAATAGTTTGAGAGGGAGCAACTACTACTAAAATTTTGAGATCTCATATGTGCTCAAATGAATATTCCTAGCATGGCATTGACAAAGTCTTTAAAATGCTGTTGCTTTCTCATGAATTCTGTTTTACAATTACCATCATCCAAGTTTAGTTTTCACGGTTGTTAAGCTCGAGCTCAACTACATTTTCAGTTAACACTTTTCTAAAAACATCAACCCCAATCAAAACATTAATTTCCTCACAAAATCTGTTAAATTAGTTTTCCTTCAAGTCCTTTAAAGTTCTACAATCATTAATTTTAGAATAAATCTGCATTTCTTTTTCTATAAAAGAACTTCGAAACGCAAATTTATAAATCACTGTCTTTGACAGAAACTACTTGATGTATCTTCAATTTCATTTCATCCCTCCCAAATGATGCATGTATTATATTTTCATTCCTAAGTAAGGGAACATACAATTATGTTATAATATGTTTATTTGCATAACTACTTTTACTAGCTACACATAACTTTAATCTAGAGCCCGAGTGACTAAGTAAAGAGTTTGCAGGTAAATGGTCTGGCTTCTGTGGTAATTAGAGAAAGAATTCTCAGTCTTACATGCATTCTTTGTTTGCATGTTTTGGACTCAGAATGTCAAAATCGGAATTATTACACTTGGAGCATTTTTAACATTACAACATTTGCTTAAATGATCTGCTTTTTTAAGGCATAAGAAACATGCACATTTCTTCCATAGTAACTGTTGTTTATTAGTCATCCTTTTTTGCCTTAAAACATCTTTCACTGGGATGGAGCTTCTCACATAAAATACATTAAAGTCACTTTCTTACATGTATTGTTATCAAAGCTGACTCTCACTATCAAGGTTGTCGCAAGTTCAATTTCTTTTGTTTTTTTAGTAAGAGAGTTCTTCTTTTTAAAATTAAGATGAAAACTAAATCCAGCACTTGCTAATAACACCATTTCTTCACCATAAATTTCATGACAAAGAAAGTTTGTCAGTGGTTTCTAAGGAACGGGAACACTTGGAATCACTTCATTTGTAATTCTAACTTAATTCCAAGGTTAGCAGCACTTCTTCAGGAAGGCATCTTTCAACTAATAGAATTAAAAAAGTCTCTGTACTTTTCATGCATTCTTCCTAAGTTCTCCAAAGCTCTGAGTTTAGCTTCTAATTCATCATATAGAGCTGCCAAATCGGCCTTCGTTCACCCAATAGCAGTGTTCTTCATAACTAAAGTTATGAATGTAAATCTGTACAAGTGAATCATCTCTTTCAAATCATGAACTGTTCTATGGCCTTAATTCCTTGGTTGAATCTCTGAATTAAATGTTCAGCTTTTGATTTTGTTTTCGCAGATCATAGATATTGCATCTTGTGTTCACGAAAAATCTATTTCAGGGTGTAAATTGACAATTTTTGGCAATTGGCCAGCAAGGCACAACTTCAAGATGGCCACTACATAAAACCAAAATAACAAGTCAAAGAATTCCACAAACTCAGTGTTCATGTGCACATCAATCTATTTTCACTTAGAAAAACATCAAAGAATTGCACAAACGGGCATTGCACACTCCCTTGACTTTGTCCATGTAAACATCGATCTATATTCACTTTTTAAAAAAATCAGGAGAATGATGACGTCATGTAATGTTAAAACAAAGTTACTCATCACCAAAATTGAGCAAATTTTGTAGTCAATCAAAGCTCAATAAACTGCATTTAAAATGACACAATGAAATAACATTAAAAAGGAAATACATCTTATGGCATATATGCACTACTAAAAAGAAATACACACCAGTCAATTAATGTTTTTTTTTTTTTTTTTTTTTTTCTTTCATTTATGATCATACAGAATCTTCACATTAATCTCAACAGATACACCCATTTTATGGTGTACAGCACAAAATAAGCAATGTACTTCCTACCTGACATGCGACACTGAAATAAGTCCTTACAAATATTTTCCCATCAGTCAAATTCAATGCAATTACACAACCATTCATGTTATAATAGAGTTTCCGTAACATTCAACTACTCAGGTTACCATAAATGAAACAACAAGTTGGTAATAATTCAAGGGATCCCTAAAATATAGACTAATCAAAAATCCTTTGTTCACCCAAAAATTTCATTTCAATTTTTGGTAATTCAAGTTTCTCCTTTTTATTCCAAGTTGCAACAGATTCTCACAATTTCTTTTTCAGTTTAGCACAAATTTCTAAATGTCTTAAGTTTCAACATTGATGTTCAGTCTCGCCATCTGCAGTCCTCAGTAACCACTGAAACTTGTCATCAAGTTATAATCCTAAAATAAGAACTTTATTAAAATGTATAACTTCTTTAAGCAGTTTGTTTTCAATTTTCTTCAGACTGAGAATAAATGATGTTCTTAGTCCCTTCTATTGCACTTTTAAAGCCTTCAGATCCATCTCCAGGAAATAATTCTAAGTTCTAAAGTCAAAACATATGTCCCACCAGGTGTACCACATTCTTATGTTGAGAACAAAAAGCCAAAAATTAATTCTGGCTTCACATCTACCCAATGTATGGTGCCTTCTTAAGTTCATTAAGACAAAATCATTTGAAAAACATGAAAGCACTTTATTGTAAAAGACAGATACTACAACTACAGATGCACATAACTAAACTAAAACTAACTCTAAGCTCTCATATGATCTAGAAGCTGATGAAGTTGTGATATCACTTACACAATGCCCCATTCTGTACTTACTGAAGTACTGTTAAAGACTTTGCTAGGTAGAACACAAAGTCAATACTTGCTTTGCCAAGTAAGGATTCTTGGAATTTGAAGATGTATGCGTACTATGACAGCAGATTCTGCATCATTTAAAAGCAAAATCTTAATATATTGTAACTTTTTTCTTTGTGTAACTTTTCTTTCTTTGCCTCTTAGCATTGTTCTACGTATCTTTAAGCTATTTCTGAGGTGAGATCACATTATGCAAGACTTACAAGCTGAGTCTTTTACTCTTTGAAAGAATTTATACGCCTTTAATTTCGAGAAAGTCCTGTACACAGGCGCTATTTAATTCCTGATGATGGTTTCTGAGAAATCAAAGGCCAGGAATGATGGTTCAGAGAACTTTTTTTAAAAAGTGTCAATCATTTTCCTATTTTTTCTTAGATATGATGCCTGAGAGAGATACTTCATGCATCAGGATTGAACATATTAAAATCAAATATGGTTTTTGATTTATTCTGATGTTGAGTTTTGTTTTGCGTCAAGTTCTCGATAAATTGCCATTAGGGCTGCATTTGACTTTTTTAGGAGGGAATTTATATACACATTGTAAAGTAGTTGTTCGCCATGTATCAAAGAGGTATTTCGTAGTGCTGTGCATTGGGATTAATTCATTATTAATAAATATGTCCTTGTTCCCTGCTATGTTTATCTTGCAATGATAAAACAGAGCAGTTCTACATTTAAGGTTTATTTTGACCTTGCATTGCTTATACTAGTGGGTAACAATGTTAGTGCAATGTTAGTTTGTCATCTGCATATTTTGCAATTTCTGTGCGTATGGGTTATGAGAGGTCATTCGCATAGACGTTAAAAAGTACTGACCTGAATTTTTTTAAATATCAGCTTTAATTAGAGAAAGTATTCTATATTCATACTTGGAAAACCCTGTTCTTAAGATATGATCTCAAGAAGTTGATTGGTAGCTTGACATTGTTTAGCTTGAACAGGAGTCCTATATGCCACATGCAATCAAGCACACTCTTAAAGTAAAGGGAGAATGCTCTTACTGCTTTTATTTAGTAAATGCTTCATAACATGAGCTTCATGACTAAGCTGATGAATAGTTCTGTGCCCTCATGCTGGGTTTTTGTGAGCTTGTTTTAACCCTAGAACGAATAGGTGGGGTGTAGGATACTCCTTATACGTTTCAAGTGAGTGCACATGCAAAGTATTTCAGCTACACTGCTGCCCTTCCGTGACTTTTCATAGTTCAGGCTGCTCTCAATGTGTGCGGATAGTTTTTTTCTTTCCATCTCTGTTCAGTCACGTGGTATCTCACCTGTGGGGTTTTCCATACCTATCTATATGTGCATAAAAACTTTTCCTTGATTTGCTCATCAGTATCGGATAAAATGAGTCATAGAAGGCAGTATCTGGATGAACAAGAAATACTTAATGCACTACAAAGTGATGAAAATATCCGTGGGGAAAGCGATGTTAGTGACGAAGATTTCATCGAAGATTCTGAAGAACACAGCGACAGTGAAGTTTCAAGCCATGAATCAGATTGGCCTACCTTGTCTGCTGGACCGTCTTTGCCGCCGCCGGTCCTTCATTATCTGCAAGTGTAAAAGGACGAGATGAACATCGCTGGTCAACAAGAAAACCTGGAAGAACTGGCAGAGCTCCTGCAAGAAATGTTATTTTGAGTCCCATGGGAAACAAGGGTGCTGCTAGGACTTGCAAGTCAGTCATAGAATTTTGGAATCTACTATTCACAAATGAAATACTGGAAGAAGTGGTTTTTCATATGAATGAAGAAATTGGTATCAAAAAGGAAAAGTATAAAAAAGAAACTGGATATATTGGACCAACAAATAAACTGAAATTGAGAGCCTATTTGGGGGTCTCTATCTGGTGGGAACTTTGAAAAACAGTCACCTGAACGTTGAGGAGATTTGGTCACAAACTATTGACCTTCTCTTCTTCCATGCAACCATGTTGCTTGTGCGATTCAACTTTCTAACAACATGCCTAAGATTTGGAGACAGAGCAACGCATGCAGCTCACATGGAAGAAGGTAAACTTTCTGCAATTAGAACAATTTTGGACATTTTTGTACGAAACTGTACAAGCTACTATTCCCCCTTGCCTTACTGCACTGTAGATGAGCAGCAATTGGGATTCCGTGCTTGCTGTCCTTTCCGAGTTTACATTAGTAATAAACCAGATAAATACAGAATGAAGATCATGATGCTGTGCAATGCAGAAAACTTTTACATGAGGAATGTGATTCCTTACATTGGCAAAGGGAATAAACTCGCTTTGAAATTTGTTCCAACCTATTATGTAAGAACCCTTACAGAACCAATCCATCGCACGTACAGAAACATTACTATGGACAGTTGGCTCACATCAGTTCCACTTGTTGAAACAATGTTGACTGACTACAAAGTAACAATTGCCGGAACACTTAGAAAAAACAAGAGAAATTCTGCCATCATTTGTTGTCACAAAAGGATGTAAAATTGGTTATTCCCTGCATGCATTTGAGAAGGCCATTTTGCAACACTCATATAAAAATTTTTCCTCAGTTAGGGAGAATGTCTATTGACTTGTAACTCAATGAGAGTTTTGGATTCTTTCTTGACTTTGGAAATGTACATATTGTTATATGTTTCCGCTGTTGTTGAAAACAGTTCAGGCAGAGATGTGCATTGATGATATTTGTGATAAAGTCAGTATAGTTCCAAAGGAGTGTTTTTAGAGACTCATTGTTCAAATCCTTGAAAGTCTGCGTGATGCAGACTTTTTAAAAGTTTCTGTACTTCTAAATAGAAGAGACAGAGGTTACATGTGAAATGCCTGTCTGGTGAGGTAGAATTTTTATTCTCAGTTTCCAAAAATGGATAGACTACTTAAAATAGTTTTTTTTTTTTTTTTTACTTATATTAATTTGTGGGAATGAGTATTAAATGTATTCCAAAGATTTTATATTAAAAATTATCAGATAAATATTGTTGAATATTGTATAGCATATAAAATTATGATATTTGTATGATAAGAATTTTAAATTCATCAGTATTGAGATCTGAAGTGGAAATATATATCAAATTATAAAATTGATAAATAGTTTATATTATAACCATGATTCAATTTTGCTTCATTTGTGAAGATCGTGCTGTAGTATACACCCAGATGTAGTCAGTTAAATTAATCAATTGTTGATTTTTCACTTGTCTTGGTGGTGAAAAAAGTCATTCCAATAAAGCAGTGGAAACCAATATTGGCAGAATTAGTGAATCAGACTTTAACTTTCACTCATGATGTCTTGAATGTACAATCCCCTCCATCTCATGAAAAAACAGCGAGCAATCAATTAAAATATTTTATAATTGAATTAATTGGTTCTGTGTTTATTTCATAATTCTTCAAAATCTAGTTATCTAGAAGTATATCTAATAAAATTTCAGGAAAAATAAGATTTGAAGAAGGAAATAGAGATTTTTTGCATTTATAGCCGATTCACATTTTTTATACGTACTCTTTTGAATAGAAAATTTTTGTCTTAGGCACCAGCAACTGACTAGTAACATCTCTGAGCACTAGTAGTTCGATACAGTTATAATGGCAGTGAGTGGGTTAGTTGCATGGGAGTTTTTCTGGGTCTCTATATGTAACTTGCATACAAACCAGTTTCCATGAAAAATTCTCCACAAAGGCATCCCTTCCCATAGGCAGGTAACCCTTGAGTGCTCTGTTGTAATCTAAGTAAGTTTTTTTGTACTATTATGTATTGGCTGACTATGCTTTTTAATTGAAACAAACTTAGAAATCTTTTTGTTTCTATGATATTCATACAAACTTTAATGCTGCAGTTTATGAAATTATTCTGAGTAATAGAAAGTAATCCACTGAAAGTTCTGTTTTGAAATTTTAAAAGAAACATAGAGATAAGAATAAGCTAACCTTAAATTAGATATTGTGTACAATGTAAAGATTGAAACAGAGAAAGAGCCTCTTAGCATATTAAAAAATAATATTTTTTTTTTTTTTTTAATTTTAGTAGTAAACGAGAAATACGCTCTCTTTGTAGTGTGACAGTATACTCTTGAGACAGAATTCGCCCATGTTGACATTTTGGGGGAAGAAAAAAGTTCCCTTTGCAGTGTGAAATATTTTCTTAGCTGATGTGGTCCACTTGTCACCACCCATGTACAGGATGTTGCCTAAATGTTTGTTTAACCTTTGCTCCCTTATATCAGAAGTTATATTCTTTTGGAATCTTCTATTTGATCCAAGTTTTCTGTTAAAAATGACGATTTTTTAATTCTTAGTTCCCCCCCCCAATAGGTCTCTTCACTCTTTATGGTGATATCACAGGAGAGCTGTGGATGGCCTTGTTTCTCAAAGTCCTGATTCTATAACAATAGAATATTTAAATAGCCATTTTCTTAAAATTCCAGATACTTTTTTTTTTATTTGGGTTGAATTTTTCCACATGTTCTTGCTAATGATCAAGCTAATCATCATAGAATTTCAATTTTTCATTGTTGAGTAGGTAAAAATATAATTTAGGATCTTTTCTTTACTTTATGAGAAGAATGAAATAAGCAACATGTGAGACACGAAGCAAGAAACTGTTCTTCATGATGTAAAAATTATTTTAAAATAAGCTTATAAATAATGTCATCTTACCATAGAACATGAAAAACAATTTTTTACTACAAAGATTATAGAAATTATTTTTAAATCTCAAATTAATCAATTAGATGTGAACTGGATCATCGGATAAATAATTTTCTTTCCCCTTCCTTTTTTTGAAAAAGTTCACTTTAAAAAGTATTCGCATTTTCTACCACATTATCTGCTTCGTACCCATGACTTATTATACCTTATTATTGTGACCTACCTTTACATGGGCTCTGGTATATATCTTTAGAACCAGTGACAGTTTGTTGCTTTCCCAGAGAAACTGTGTTCTGTTCATTTGTACCGTCTACACTCTTTGTAAATTAATAAATCAATTTGCAACTCTTTAATGTTCCTAGCTTGCTAGAAATATTAAATCCTTATCATATACGTTTATGAAAATTCATCCTTATCATCCGGCCATCCTTATCATATATGTTTATAGAAATTTTTCCAATTTTGTATGTAGTTTATTCCTTCTTAAAATATGTTGCGGTTTTATTTTCTTTTTCTGAAATCTAATTTGGAAATCATTCAGCATCTGGTGATAATGAAAATAAAGAATAGCATAAATTATTGCTCAAGTCAGTGTAATAAATGTTACATTAATGTATAAATACGTCTGTAAAGCTGCAGTGGTTAAAAATTAAAAAATTTGTATGCTTCCAAATAAGATATCACTATAATGTTGTGGTATCACTAATAAATTAAATTAAATTTATTGTATCATATTTTACAAAGAACCAAATTCTGAAGCGTTTATTCATCATTTCTTTGCTAAAACTGGTGTATCTTTTAATACCAATTTAAAAATTTATAGGTAACTGAGTTCACCGAAGTACTGTTAAATGTATGTCTTTTCAATGTCCTTTTTTTTATGTGTGTCATAAAAATACTGAAACTGATTGAAAACTGAGTCTTGTTATAGAAGTTTGTATATAGTTATGCAGATAATTAATTGCTTGTTATAGTATGAAATTTATATTCCCATAAGTATTATTCAGTTTAATTCTCATTCGTATGAGGAAATTATTTCTAATGACAGCTTTATTTTTATGATCTTTAGTTACTTGATGCTTGTGTGAAAAACTGTGATAGACAATTTTTACTTCAAGTTGCTTCCAGTGAATTTACAGCAGAAGTTCGAAAACTTCTTGCCAAGGTGATATACTATAATAATTTTTGTAATTTTTCTGTTGATAAAGTATTCAAAATGAAATGTATCTTTGTTAAATTTTTTTGTAATAATTATGAAAATACCTTTGTCTTCTTATTTTTTGTAAGATATGTTTTTTCATTTCTCAGATGCATCCATCTGCTGCTACAAAACTAAAACTTTTATTACAGAAATGGTCACTTGAAGAATTTAAAGATGATCCAGAACTCTGGTACTTATTATTAAATTATATATAAATATTTCTTCTTTTATTTACTTACTAAGATGGAAATTAAAAAATTTTAAGTCTCTGAAAATTTATGTGCACTGCCCATATTTCATTCCAAACTTTAATTCCTCTACATTTTAAACATAGTCATATTTTTTCTCTTTTATTTTTGATTAGTATCTGAATGTCATAATATACTGCCTTGCCATTAATGATTAGACACCAGTGGAATGTAAATAGTGTGTTATTCTTATGTATCGGAATTTAACAAAAGGTGTCTATGAGTTCAAAGTTGATGTTATACCAGCTGCTGCAATCAATATAAATGCTCAGTGACAGTTGAGTGAGGCTCAATGTGGATGATTACTGTTGCACATTTAATTGGTCATTTCATCTGTGAGATTTTTAGAAAGTTTAAGATACTCCATACAACAATGAATGTTGGAATAGTAAAATGAAAACATGAGGAAATTTTTTTAAACTTAACCTTGGCTTGAGAAGCCAGAAAAAATTGTCAGTTCAAGATCATAAATATCCCCACCTTATGATAAAATCAAATCAACATGTTGTGGTGGAAACTGTAATTATAATTTTTTTTTATTGCCGTTAAGAAGTGATGTCAGCTTTCATGAAGAAGCTTTGCTGTTGTGTTCAAAGGGTGAACTGCAACACATAAGCCATTGATCATTACATGGATTACTGCCCTTTGACTAGAGTGATATAAAGTGTGTCAGTAGTGGGTATTGAAATAATGAAAGAATATTTTATAAAGTCATTGATCATGCTGGGTATTATGAAGATCTAGTGAACATGTGTTGACCTGACAGTTGCTAAGAAAATACTGCTTAGCTGAGTATATTTTCCCCATTGTGAAATTTGACAGAGGAGGAATTTCTATGTAAACCAATTTTTCATGATTTGATCTTGGTCTCTTCTTTTTTGTACCCAAAATTCTGAATACTAAGGGCTATTAAGCAGTATACGATACCATTCAGCTTAGTTGGAGGTAACAGTTTAGAATGAGCCCACTTCTCTTTCAGGAAAATAATGCATCCATTCATAGAGCATAAATCATAATTCAGTTGTTAAAGGAAATGAAACTGGCTGTTCAACAGACTCAATCTCAGTTCAAATGAGCATCCTTAGGAGGAGTTTGAAGAGAGGCTGTAAACCAAATCTAATTGCCCCAAAACTAACAGAGTTGTTCATTATAGTACAAGAATAATTCAAAAGACTTCAGACATTTATAGAAACTTAGTAGAAAATCTTCCTTGAAGAGTAATATAAATAGCAGATTTACATTGTATGGCTGATACCATTTGTGAAAAACATGTTCCTGTGGGTCCAGTCAATATAATTCATATTATAGCCAGAGCCTGAAATTTGGTCAGTGTAAGCTGAACAAAGCCAAAATATACATTTTAGCCCCACTTTGTGAATCTAATAAATAATCTGTATAAACATTTTTTATAAACCAAATGGATATAGAAATAATTTACCAATACCTGTACCTTAGGATTACTACCCATTAATGATGATTACTACCCATTAATGATAATATGTTTTAGCCAGTTAGCAACTAAAAACAAAATCTACACCTATCTATTTCTTTGGGAGAAATTTTAGTTGAGCAGTGCTCAAGGATTTGGTCGCTTCTGATAAAAAGCATATACAATGTATGAAGTAAAGTACTTCTTGAATAATTTTGTGGTTTCATGCCTTCTCTAATTGTTTACTTGGAGTGAAAGTCTTATCCTAGCCATGAAGTTAAAAGGCTAAGATTTCTAAACATAAATAGCAAGTGACTTTTTGTTATAAAAAGCATTTGTGAAATTTCTCTTCTAATGGTAGAACAATTTCTGTTTAAAAAAAATAAAGAATGCTTTTTCTCTCTGAAATTCTGAAAATTTGGTTATGTAATTCATTCGTTCAAACAACCTTTTGATAAATTTAATAGAACAACTCCTCTTTGTATTACTAAATGGGAATTCTTATTCATATTCCCAGAATTGTGGTAAATTATTGCATATTTTATGCTGAGGTCAGCTTTGTCTTGGCATTTCAAGAAGTGGCTAGATTTCGGGTTTGGACCATAACTCATATATTAGTGACTTCAAATCATTTTTTTTTTTTTCCCTCTTGACATCAAATAATACTGTGATTTGAATGTTTGCGTTTAGAAATAATTTTTCTAATTCTTATTTTTCAAA
The DNA here is from genome assembly GCA_000611955.2 of Stegodyphus mimosarum. Lineage (NCBI taxonomy): Eukaryota > Metazoa > Arthropoda > Arachnida > Araneae > Eresidae > Stegodyphus > Stegodyphus mimosarum. The sequence goes on from KK120832.1 coordinate 96,269, forward strand.
GCATCATTCCATCTTTGTATTATAAACTTAAGAGTGAAGGAGTTGAATTCCCACCTATGGTAAGTAACTTTATTTTATTTAATCACTACATTAAAGAATTGCTATATATATCTGGATTAAACATACATACAAATTTTAGTTAACTTGTTTATTTCTTTTACCAAATCACTACATTAAAGAATTGAAATATATATGTGCATTAAACATACGTACAAACTTTAGTTAATTTGTTTATTTCTGTTGTGAGCCACATGATAATTAGTTTACTGTATTTGCAATTATCATTGAGGAACTTTCAAATAAGAAGATAAGTAATGGCACTATTCTGTTATCGGGACTGCAGTCGTTGCCAAGTGTTTTGCTAAACTTGTCAAGAGAATGGTTCATATGAAGTCATCAGTGTTTACTTTTAAATTCATTACTAGGTTTATTTTTTAAATTTTAAAAGAATGCCTTTTCAGAGTTGGCAACAAGAATACAAATTCCTAAAGTGTAATGGTAATTTGTGTTTTTATTATTGTATTTACCATGGATATGAAAATTTGGAACTCGCCTAATGATGAAACATCTTCCATATGATTTCTACAGGAACAGGTAATTATTCACTCTGAAAGAAAATGCACGAAAAGCCATAGAATGAAGCTGTACTTTAATTCGAAGGAAAATCAAAATGGAGATGTAAATATAAGACATGCCAAGGAAAAAAGAGGATTACATTCTCAAAATTAATTTGATCAAGAATCAGTTTCTTAACAGCAGTTTGTTTTTTCATTTATGCGTGGTGTTACAAATTAACTTCCCTTGTGTTTGGTCAGTATTAACTTGATGTGAATCGTTGCATTGTTGATGATTGGAACAGTTACATAAGAGTAGTCTGTGGCCATGAGTTAATCTAAACTGTCATCTAATATCTAAACTGTCAGTTAAAATAGGTAGCACTGGTAATATTATCGAAGTTGAAGAAAGTCTGTTTAAAAAAAAAAGAAAGAAAGACATTGGTCATATCCCTTTGCTCCAGTGGGTGTACGATAGGATTTGCCAAGAAGCAAAACAATGTTTTTTTAGTTGCTATGCTTAACTGTTCCACAAAATTTGGAAAGTGTGAAATGTTGAAAGAAACTTCAAATTGCACTGACCGTAATCAAATAGATTCTTATTTAATAAAGTTTTATGTGGTAGCAAAAGCATCCTAAAATTCAAATGTTTTTAGACATTTTATATGATATCCACAGTTTCATGACTCTGCATTGATCTTAGTTCGGTAATCAGTTTTTTTTCCCTGATTTCTTGGGGAAGTTGTTTAATTCACATTAAAATTTTCTGATTTTACAGATATCTGTTATATTTTCTTTTGGATTTTTCTTTAACTTACCCTAGTGTAAATATTTTGGCAATTATTTTGATGCTTTAAATTTTTTGCCAAATTATCAGCTTTTGGTGATATTTGAATCCAGTCCCGATAATGGAACAGTACCGAAATAGCTCTGTTACTTCCAAAGAAAATGCAAAACTTACCTTCTTCAAACGATGTATGGAGCATTTAGGTTAAATTGAAAACTGGAGTTGATATATGGTTTCAGTCATGATTCCAGAAAATACCAAAAAGAAAAAAATGAACTTCCTACATGTGCAAACTGCTGTCAAGGACATATTGCTCCCTTTAAAGATTGCAAAAAATATTCAAAGCTAATCAAAAAAGAACTAGATAAAAAACCATTATACTGCAGTCATGAAAATGGGATATTTCACAGACAAGGGAAGGCAAGTTTCATGTTCCTTCCCCTCTCCTGTTCAGATTATATCTGGACTTAGTAAACAATACTCAGGCCATTGAACATGATGATAGCACCAGTTTAAATGGACCGTCTAGGAGCTGGAGTGAGTGGGACACAAACCATTGGTTTTCTCACATACAGTCCAGCTCGTTAAGCCTTTGTGCAATAGCAGAACAGCTAATTTGAGTTCCTGTGACCTGAAGTTAGCTTGAAGTTCTAAAACCAAGTCACTTGTACTTGCTTTGTGGTTTCTTCGAGCCAACAACAATAAAAAATTCTCTTCTCATGCATTTGTTGCCCTTGATCAGACTGTCTATCAACTGATCCAGCATTTACAATGTGGCTCCAAGCTCTTGATATGACACTTGAGGGATATTCAAATCTTGATCAACCTCCATTGGCATTTGACCTCCCTCGATTTTACCAATTATTCGCCACTTTTGACCTTCACTTGAATGATGCATTTGAGCCATAACTATTAAATATTAGTCACTTTTAGAAACCTTCCAGCATGCATTGATTGTGCATCACAATGTCAGTCAGCAAATTTGTTATTTCTCTCACTAATATGCACGCGGAAGTGCAATTTTATGTTTAGTTGTATTCAATTAACATAATTACGTCATTGGGCATTGGTTGAAACATTAACCTAGTGAGTATATTTCTTCTCATTATCCTTTAATTCTGATGATCACCCTAATTCGTGTTGTATCTTCTAATATTGCCATCTGAAACAAAAGCCTTCACTCTAGAACTAGTACAGGCTCACCAGTGGCCAAGTGATAAAGTTGCTAAACACTGATAGTTTGTCCAGGATTTGAATCCTAGCAAACTGGTTGGCCACATGGGCATGTTTGGGGTTTTCCCCACATGTAACATGTATACAGTTCAGTTTCCCTTAGAAAGTCCTCCTTAGGTAGCCCCTGCTTTGCCATAATAAAATAAACCAAAACCTAGGATTAGTATGTCTTTTCATTGATGTATTATCTGCTGATGCACTTAATGGATTGCCTTCTGAAGCATTTTCATTTTTTTGATTTCATAATGCTGTCGAAATCAGCTTCAGGCTTCAACTCAGTTCACAAAGTGCAAAGATTTTGCACTGGGCCTTGCAGTGGTCAACCCAGTTTTATTTCAGTAGCAATTAGATTTTTGTCAATTGGAATGCTATTATTATTCATCATCAATTGTCTAGAATAATCAGCTCCTAATTAACAGTCTGACATCTGGAGTATCTCTGCTGGAATCATTCATTTATGTTTCTTAAGTGAGGAATTTGTATGTTTTCATTTCACCCTCAAAATGTATTCACAAATTCTGTCATCTAAAATGGATAATTCATATTTGAATTTGTCTATCATACTTTGTATCTGTGTATCAAAAATCCCATGGACATTGAAATTCAATTTCAGTTCCTCCAAAAAGATTGTGACCTAAAGTTTCTTGGTCTATCAGGACCAAACCTAGCTTTTCCTTCTATTATATCTTTCTGCGTGTAAGATCTCGATACCCAAAGTTCTGTTTTTCCGTTGTGAACAGCCTTCACTGATATAATTTGTAGAAGTCTTTTTTTACCATTTTTTAAAGGTCTTTCTTTTGCTGTGTTATGTTTTTGTTATAGATGTGAATATGTATCTCAATTGGCATCTAATATTTGTTTAATTTTTATAATTTTTAAAATTACTGATGATTTATCTGAATTTTTTTAATTAGGAAAAAGAAGAAAAAGTTGTAGTACCTCTCTGTACTGATCCCAATGCTGTAAGCAGCCAAGAAGAAGAAAATGATATAATTAAAGGTATATACATTCAACAAGTTTGAATTTCATAAGAAACTGAAGCACAGAATTTGTGCATATTGGTTTTTTTTTTTTTTTTTTTTTTTTTTTAAAAGGAGTGATCAAAATGTTTTTTTTTTAAGCTGATGATCACCCTAAAATTTCATAAGTACAAAAATATCAGTACTGTTCTGTTTTCATGACCAGAGCTGTCGCCAAATGTTTTGATAAACTCGCCAAGAGATTGGTTCATTTTTTACTTCTAAAGTCATTACACTGTTAACTTTTTTTAAGTAAAAAAAAATGTCTTTTCAAAATTTTCAACAGGAATGCAAATTCCAAACATGTAACAGTCACTTGTATTTTTATTAGTATTGTATTTACCATGGATTTGAAAATTTGGACTTGCCTAATGATGAATATCTTCCATGCAATTTCCTGAGGAATGAGGAATTATTCAGACTGAAAAAAAAAGTGCATGAAAAACTATAAAATAATATTTTTTCCCTGCTTTCTTTGGCAAATTGTTTAATTTACATTAAAAATTTCTAATTTTACAAATCTGTTATTTTTTCTCTTGGATGTTTCTTCAACTTAACCATATCATATTTTCTTTATCATGATTTAAATATTTTGGCAATTATTTTTATGCTTCCGATTTTCCTCCAATCAGCTTTGGGCAATATCTGAATCCAGTCCTGATAACAGAACAGTAACGAAATATCTTAAAAACAGAAGATTCTAATTGACATGTATTATTGATATAAATTTTGTTTTACTTACATCAGGCTACCTGTTGCATTTTAACTTAATTCTCAAATTAATTGTAAAATATTTTACATGTGTACTTATTTTTATAACAGCTATAGAAATATCATTAAAGGATACAGGAAGGTATGATATAACTTCAGAAACTGGAATTTCAAATCATTCGACCGAAACTGCAAAGTGTGTACAGCCTTTCAAAGTCCGAGCACTTTATGATTTTGATGCAGCTGAAGATAATGAGCTTACTATCAAAACTGGTGAAATTGTCTTAGTATTAGATAACAGGTAAAATTTACTTTCTTATGGCATAAATATGTAAATTATGACTTCGTAAAATTTTTGTTGAAATTAACTATAATATTCATTTTTTAAGTTGTAGTATGCAATTTAAAAAAATTAGTTCTAACAAGTAAATGTTCACAAAACTAATTACAGTTTTAATCGGATTTCTGAAAAATTCTAACTGGTGTTTATTTATGTAGTTTTCAAGAAGTGCTTTTTATATGCGTCAATTTTTAGTGTTGTATATGTATGTATATTAAATAGCAAATAATTATGTAATCTCTCTGTAATGATGAGCCATAACTACTCACTCGGCTGGTTGTAGACAAATAAACTTATATCAGCACAGGGCATGCAAATTGTGAATTAGTGCTTATATGATTCTATTAACCTATTTTTTGATAAATGACTTCTTTAGAAATACTTGTAAAAGTAATATTGTTACGTGCGTACGGGTTCGTTATATATTGAATGCACAAGTCATAAAAAGTTAACAAAAATTTATTCTTTCCACAAGAAATAAATTGAAATGCTGAAATATTTCTTCATAGATATTCGCACAATATCTCAAACGTTTAGCAAAAACTCAGTTCAAAACAGATAAAATAATTCTATCTCACAGCGAAATCACTACAGCATTAAGTAAACAAACAGCAGTTCGCTTTTTACAGCTACAATTACCACAGCAACAACAACTGAGATGAGCTGTTTCAACTCAGCTTTTATAAGCTTTTTATCAGTAGAACAATCACGATTTTTCAGATTTTTCTGGATGGCAACAGTAATTACGAGATATTTATTTATTAAGCATTAAATGCACGCGCTCTTTTATTTTTTTTTCCAACGTAGCATTCTCTTCAAAAATCGTCTGCGTTGCACGGGGAAATAAAAAGGAATTTTAATTACAATTCTAAATAAATAGCCAAAAAAATGTGAAATTCATAATAATATGTATAATCATTATTGTAGTATCCGTATAATGTTATGCCATCGCAATTAGTGGTTGTTTGAAAATCTGTTACCATGTTGGTAGGTCCAGATTCAAATTCCAAATAATCGTAGATGTTTGTTACTATCTGTTTCTGCTTTTTGTGAGTGTAAAATTATGCTGAAAGACAAGATGGGAATTAATCAAGTAGTTTAGTCGTTTGCAACAAACGTTTAACTCGCAAGTATCCAATTATTTGCTAAAAAAAATTATACAATAACTATTAGAAAAATATGTAATATATCTGAACAATAGACAATTCCTACTTCTGCATTTTAAAAAATGTCTGGCAAAAAGGAGAAAATTAAAGTGATACTTTAAAATTTTAAAAATCTGCAGTTACCTTCAGTACCTTCAGAAATCAGAATAAAAATAAAAAATATTTTCTAGTCTAAATCATCCATCCATAAACATGGTTGTTATTTCTTGTATTGCTTTAAATAAATTTGAACTAAAGTTTCAGATTAACTGAAAAAGAATTAATTCATTAAAAGCATTATAATTTAAATAGTTTATTCTGCTTTTTTTTAACGGTATATATTAGTTTAACTTGATTATTAGTTAATTCATTCAGGTTCTCCCAGTACCTTGCCAGGATTCAAAATCATGAATTTTCCAGTTGTAGTCATTGTTGGGCTTGCTAAACATTTAAAGAATGAGAACATGTGCAAGGGGTTGTGATAGGTCCTTAAATTTTTCCTGCTTAACCCTTTGATGCAAGTGATATTTTTATGATTTTTTAACTAAAACCCTCTAGAAATTGAATATTAGGATCCTAGAGACAAGTAGTGTGTGAATTAGAAAACAGCTACTTTCGCCCATCGATCTGTGGGTGGTGGTTGTACTGTGAAACCAGCACGTGCCGAGGACTTTGAAACTTACTGAGGTGGTAGGGCAGAAAAACCTTTTCCCTTGTGCATTTCCAATAAATGACAAAATTTGCGAATTTAAAAAAAAAAAACTGTTTTTAAGAATTGCATTATATATAAATTTTTCACATTATTTTAAAAAGTAAATCATCAGGAAAAAAATGAAAAAATAAACATTTATGCAATTTTTCTATAGCAGTGAAAACAAAAGAACCTACATAATAAGGACATTCAGATAAATGGATAAAGAAACTCAGTAAAGTAAGGGTAAAAAAAAAAAGTCGGTGTTTTTACTAAACGTCAAAGAACAATTTTTTTTTTTTTGGTTTGTGAAAGCATGTTTTGTTTTTTGGTACTTGCATAGACCCACTTTGCATGTTTCGCGCATGTATCTTGTTCTATGAAGTTTCTCCCTTGTGCTACAACATGCACCACCGGGATTTGCATTTTACTGGTATATGTCCAGCGTTATTTAGTCTCTTTTTGTCTGACACATGAAACCTGTGGTTTTTTATGGTAATAGGGGTATTTGGTCTTTTTGGCTTTGATACGGGTATTTCGTTTTCTATTCATATTTATTTTATTCATATTTTGCCCCAAATATTTATAAAATATTTTAAATTTAAATAAAACTTTACTATTTAAATAAAACTTCTATTTAATTATAGCAAAGTGTATTTATATTTAAACCATACAGAAAAATTTATAAAATTGCATTACTAGCATAGGAAGCAAGCATGTTCAGCTCAGAGAAAATTCTCAGGAAATGAAAGACCTTTTCACTGGGCAGGTGAATATATTGTTTAGTAATAAAATAACTGGGGTTTCAAAGTCCCTTATCTATATCCGGGTAAAAATGCACATTCCTATTTGAAGAGCAGCAGACACCATTGTGAACAGCAGGGGTTTCAAGGCACGGCCACTGAGCATCTAGAGGATTGTGAGCATTGTGATACAATGCTGTAGTGGCTCAGTGGTCATGCCCTGAAACCACAAAACAAATGCTATAAATATACAAAGGTTTTATATATATGCAGTTTAATTATTGCTATTTTTTATTGTTTATGATAGAAAAAATAATGTGCAATGAATAACTTTTGAAATTTAAAGTTGCTTATATTAATAAAATGAAGTTATTTTGTATCTTAAAAACAAATTTTAAAAGGCATCCAATTTGAAGTACTAAGACCTAAACAGTGTATGATTCTGCAGTCATTTTGTGTTATTTAGAGGTAAAAGATCAGTAATGAATCTTAATAATCAGTTTTCACTCAAAAATTTTAAAAAGAAGAGGAGAAAAATATTTTAAATTAGTTCGGGTACCACTTTGCAAAGTCATTAAGACTTTTGGAGAGAGAAATGGGAGAAATCAACTGTGTCCTTACTGAAACTTGTACTGTGAATCTTCCAGTTGCTAGTTGATTGTGCTAAACACGTGTTCCACAAAAGCACTCACAAGGTATATGATAATTCCTTATGAACTGAAGTTCTGAAATGATTTATTCCAAACTGAATAATGAATAAATTAAGTATTGGAAACAACTGTATTTTGATAACTGTTATTACGAAGGATTGAAGGTGGCTTATTTCTATTAGTTCTTCTAGTTTCAAATTTTAACAGCATTGTCTTATGACTCAGTGGCAGAAAATTTGCATAGGATATATTAGTCAAAGTGGGCATAGATTTTTAAGATGAAATTAAGGGTTTGTCTCCTTGTATGCAAACATCTCTTTTTATGAAGTGAAGTGTTCTTCCTTAGTTGCTGCTCATAATACTGCAAACACTGTAGTTTTAAAACTTTGATCAAAACTGTTACAAATTTCAAAATATGTTTCTCCTGTCTGTTGTATTTTTAAAATTTGTGCTTATTCAAGCTTCTATATTATGTCTTAAAATTTGCTATTCTGCTAACTGAAAAGAACTTCTTGTAATCAAATCGCTACTGATATTTTTTCAGTTTGATTAACTGAAGTGTTTCAGTAAACAGATTAGCTGCATGGTTGCTTTTCCTTGTGGGTCAACTAAATGTAAATCAGGGTAATCATGTAGAGTGTAATCTACCAATTTTATTTAGTTATCTACTTCTTAGATGGCACCACTGTAATGCTATTTTTAAATTTGAACATGCAATAAAATGGTGGGAAAAAGAAATAATCAAAACAACAACAAATTTTAATGCAACCATCTAAAAAATAAATATTAACTGAGTAAAAATGGTTGATCTTATCTACATAATTACCCAAATCAATTTTCAAGTCTTTTGTCAATTTTCCCAGTGTTAATGAAGATATCCCTCCTAAAGCATATAGCTTTTGTGTATTTTGTTATCAATAAATTACTAAAATAAACTCAAAATTTTAATTTTCTGCTTTATTTACAGTTATAAGTTTTCATACTGATGTTAAATTAAAGATTATTTCTACATTTGTTATTCACTAAAATAACCTTCTCGGTTGTATTAACCTTTTGACGACGGAGCGCCTTTGTCTAAGACACGCGCGCTCAGGACGAAGCGGAAGTGAAAGGAATTATGCTACAGGACGGGGGTTTTGCTCCACTAAGACTAAGTTTAGAAAAAAAATTGCAAATAATTAAGTTTAAGTCCTACCACCGTAATTTTTGGTAGTATTTTAGATTATTACGTAATCTGTCTTATAGCATTAAAACTAGACTTTAATAGTGTTTTTCCTTCAATTTATAAGAAAATATATAAAAAAAGTTTGCTTACCTTGAGAAATAGTTTTTGAAATTGCTATTCCAATTATTCCAAAATTTTAATTGACAAAACACATTAATATACTTTCACATTAGTAAAAAATATACGACAAGGGCTATTTACAAAAAGAAATAATAAAATTTAAAATGAAGATTGAGTGTGGAAAATATCGAAGCAGGGAGAAACGCAAAGTCCTACGTTGCATGATTTGCAAGCATAAAATTTTGTTGTGTTTTTCTTTCTTTCAGCACGGTTTGTGAACAAACAATGCACTTTCTGCGGCTTTTTTCTCCCTTTTTGTTCAGATTAAGTGTAGGAAAATGCCTACCAGATAATCTGATAGCCGCTGGTACAGATCTTACTGTAAACTGCTTTTCGTGTCTATAATTTTCATAGTTCTCTAAAATTTGCTCAATTAATTTCATCTTAAATTGGAGAAGCGGCGTTTTAGTGCCGTGTTTTTTGTCATACAGAATGTTAGAATTCAATATAGTTATATCCATAATCCCAACGAATAATTTTTTGTACCATTTCACCGATTTTCTAAAACTTGAATGGTGTGTCATAACTCAGTCTCCTATGTCTACACTACCCATGTTTTTGTTATAATCAATAATACACCTAGGTTTTAAAATGTCTTCTCCAGTAACTGTATCTTTTCTGCCAGATTTAGCCATTTCTTCCACACATAACCGGATACTGATTCGCATAATTTATATATTTTTATGCCGTAGCGCAATCTTTTCGATGGAACACATTGACGAAAGCCAAGGCGTCCTTTCCAAGCAAAAAGCGATTCATCAATACAAATATTTTCCTCGGGCATGTAGTTCCTTTTAAACTTATTTTTCAGGTTTTCAACAATTAATCCGAGTTTTTTCAACTTTTTAGCATCCTTGTTTGAGGTGAAATGCAAAAATTTTAAAATGTTGAGAAAAACATCTCTAGGCATAACTTTCTTGAAAAACGGAGTAGCAAATATCTCATTTGTAGTAAAATACATTTTCAAATTAGGCTTCTTGATAATGCCCATCAGTATTATCATTGCAAAAAACACTTTTATGTTTTCAATACTTAGATTTGAAAATCTGGCTGATTTAGAAGTTGATGGGACACTTCTTTGAGCGCTTTCTGCAAAACTGTTTGTTTCTTCAACAATCAAATTTAAAAGATCATTATCAAAGAAAATATTGAAGAAATCAATTTCTTTTTCTGCATGATCTACAGAATTTGTTCCCGGTATTCCAGTAAATGTATGAGGATGCTATTCCTCAAGCTCTCGAGTCCAAGATGAAGTATCTTCAGTCGAACTTTTACGGGATGTGGAAGGCAGGCATTCAGCCAGCTCAGTCTCTGACAAAAAGTCCGTGTCAGAATCGTTAGAAATATCACTTTCTAACTCTTTAGCAAATGAATCATCACTTTCATCTATATCGCTAGTTGGTTCATTTACCATACGAGTATATTCATCCTCTGATAAATAACGCTTCCTCGCCATAATAATCTAGAGTCAAGGCTTTCCGAAATAACAAGAGAAGTGCGCAAAATATATCCGAAAGCAATACAAACTGTAACAAAACTGATGCTGAAACCCTAAAAAAACCCCACATAGTAGCGAAAACAAACAAAAAAAAAAGTGTTCAGAGAGCTATCAGAAGCAAGAATGCTTATATCACGTGGAAAGTTAAAGAGCCGAGCTGCGTTTGTTTACATTATGATTTCCCCCCTCCCCAGCCACAGCTGACAAGCAAAATACAAAAAACAGCCAGAATATAAACAATCTGAAGGTCAGAATACTAAACCTACGTTCAGTTTAAATGTAATGGACACAGAGTGCCATCTAGTGGCAATTAAAAATTGTTTCAGCTTAAAATGCATATCTGCACTGCCCGTTCACTAGGCTAGTTCTCCAGGAGTGCACGAGTGAACCGTCCGGGCCTCACATGCGTCCGTACGATTGCATATATAATTCGCCCGTCGCGAAGAGGTTAAATTCAGAATATATGATATTAAATGCATCGCCGATGTGGTGAAGGAGAATTTCAAAAGCTTTCTCTGTTTTTGCAAATTTGCTAGATTTTTTCTTAAATCTTTGGTTAGAAGAATAATAAAAATCAAATTCTATTATTTCATGATATCTGATAATTTAATAACTCAATAAAATTTTGAAACGCATCATGTTAGGAATGTAGCTTTTTCCTTTTTGGTACAGTACTGCCCTCTGGAGTCATTTTCCACCCTTCGCAGTTCATAAACCAAGGAGGTAAGACTGAACATCCGCCTGCCCTTTGAAATTGCAAATTTTAATAGAGAATATTTCAAAAAATTTTGCAAAACTTTAATAATAATAATAAAATATAATAATAAAACACATATTACAATGATACTGTGTAACAACCTAAATGAAAATAATTATAACACAAATAAATACAATACAATTACAATAATACCATAGTCGAACTATTGATTTGGCGAAATACATACATGATGGCTATGATGAGATAATGTACATTTAAGAAAATTTCCATATGATAACTGTAAATTTACAACTCCTACCTTTCTATCCTGTCTAGCTACTAACCATTTGGTTGGATGAAAGTTCTCTTTGTTCACAAGTGCAACAATTATTCCAAAATCATTTTTTTTTCAAACTGCCACATTGATCTTTGATGTAAATTGTTAAAATAATCCTGTCACAACTGCCAAATTTTTTTAACATGATTAGTTATATTTTGTCACTGGAAAAGTCTGTTTTTGAGCATACCTGTTGAATTAGGCTCAGTTTTGGTAATTTTCTCTACTGATTAAAAAGTGTCCAAGGTACAAAACCCTATAATCATTAGGAACGGAAGATATGAAAAAAAGGGAGCATGAATTCAAAAACCCTTCAATTTGTATGACAGTTGTTAAAAACTCCTGTAAACTCAAATTAGTATTTCCTACTACATGTTTATTATCAATAAAAGGTGCTAAGTGTTTTTGTTTACTGTTAGGGGCTACTGTTTTATCCTTAGATAAACTTTTCAGCTCTGGCAGAAATTCATGAGATCATACTTGTCTCATTAAGAAAATCTCTGCTTGCTCCAGTTCAGTAGTTGTTACAAACTCTGATTTTTTTTTTTTTTTTTTTGATTAGATGGGGTTTCTTACATTATAGATGAATCTGGGGGGAGATAAAATATGCATGAAAAAATTAAAGTCAAAAATACAATTTAAAAAGTCCTTTGTTATTTTAAAAAGTTGCCAAGAGTCAATATTATTGCAGTCTTAGTTCTTAAAAATCTGTCTTAATTCCTTAAAATACTCATCCTCTTGACATTAGGTTCAGGAATAATTTCCGTTAGGAAAGCAGGTCCGGTGAACTAAGTTGGATTATTTAAAAAAGAATCAATACTTGCAACAGGGTTAAATAAATTGGGTCTTTACCAGGACAATGATGCCACATAGCCTGAGTTTTCGAGTTATGTATATCCTTCACTCGGTTTGATATAAATTGTTTCCACTTTGTACTTGGGCTCTGAAAGCAGTATAAGGTGAATTATCAATCACTCTAAAAAAATTTCTTGATGTTGATTATTGTCAATAACTGGTTCAGTTCACTTGCTAATTTTGCTTCAAGTAAAGCACCCATAAGCTCAAGTCTTAGCAATGACAGCTTTTTTAAAGGTACCTCACTGGATTTTGAAGCTACAAGATTGATTAAGATTTCATTCTAAACTTTCGACTTAATGTGAACAACTAATCCATAAACCTTAATACTAGCATCTGAAAATGTATGAATTTCTAGTTCTCATCTTGATCAATAATAGAACCAAGTACATATTTTTGAAACTTTGAATTTTTAAGTTGCAAAACTTCTCTTCACCACCGCATCCACATCTCACTTATATCAGAAGGTCAAGCTTCATCACCAAAAATTTTCTTTGCCAGATCTTCTGGAATTGGCATTTGAAACAGATAGCAAAAGGCATCACAAGACCCAGTGGATCAAAGATTCTACCAGCAGCTGTTATTGGAAACAGTTTAGTATTCATTTCCTGTTAGAGACTTCTAGCAAAGTATTATTTTCTAAGGGCAAGTTATCACTACATGGATCCCACAAGAGGCAAAGAACTCTGTGTAATCTATCCCTAAGATCTCCTGGATATAATTGCTTAAATCCCATACCTTCCCACTCTTTTGTTAATTCATCAGAATTTCAAATCCAGTTTCTTAATAGTATTTCAATGTCTCTCATTATTTTCATGGCAATTTTAGAAATTTCAAAAGGCATATGGAGTATCAGCAATAAGGTCATCTACATAAAAACAGTTATCAAGTATTCATACTGTAGTGGGAAAGTCATATTTTTTAATGGTTACCACTAATAAAAATGGACTTAAGCATCAATTTCACTGTGATTTACCTTCTCCTTCAACTTTGACACCAAAAATTATTATTTTGAATTTATACACACATAAACTATTCATATTATCAATGAAAAGGAATCGCACTGTGTTTCTTTCTTTTTCACATAAGTTTTCAAGAAAGTCTTCTCTGTATCTGCCAAGAAGGCAGTCTTGTTCAAGCAAAAGAATGATAATAGTTGAAAATATATTTGGATGTAAATTAACTCCTTGATATAAACAGGCATTTAAAAATAACTGTCCTGGTTCATGCAAACTTTCGTCAAAAACAATCCTTACATTTACAGTTATGCTTGCTTGCCTTCCAACTGCATTCCGGGGTAAGAAATACAAAGGTTTATTCATTTCTTTAATTGGCTTTCTAAATTATTTTGTCTCTCAAGTAACTATTCGAGATGCCACAGTATTCAAAATGCATGAAAATGTAAAGTTTCGTTCTCCTAACAAGATTTGAAATTCGATTTTTTGCAACATTATAATTGTCTTTCCTCCCAGTTTTTCTTCCCAGTTTCCTCCCAGTTTTTCTTCCAAGGTATCGCCTGTCCTTAAAGCATACTATTTCACTGAACATCTCTAGGGCATCATTTCAGAATTCAGTGCTTTAAATACTAAGGGATTCTAACTTCTCGAATTTTGTTAATTGATTATCTTAATCTTTGTAATTGTTTACTAATCTACAATGATAATTCTCTTGTTCATAGACTTACTCACTACCCATTCAAATGTCGTCTCTTACAACCTGATGGATTCATCCTGTAATTTGATTTGATTTGGTCTGAGTAGCAGATAAAATACATCAGCTCCCAGAAGAGCATTGATCTTGGTCGGTGTATAAAAATTTGGTTCTGTATAACAAATATTTGTTAGAAACCAATTTTCTTAGCATCTAGTTGTTTCAAAAGAGTGAGATCAGTAATATTATCTACAATTAAAAATTCAGCATTTCTTTTAAAGTCTCCTTTCGAATTTTCCATTAATGTAGTAAGCTTATGTGTAACAGAAGCGAGTTTCTTCAGGCCTGATATAGGAGCATTTCTTGCGCGTTAGTTCATTAGAAACAACGTATCCACAATTTCCTTTCAAATAATGTTGACTTGGCTGCCTATGTCAAGAATTTCTGAATTGTTTATTTTTCTCATGTCCCATTTGAATCTTACTTACAGCAATAGAAAAAGTGCATAAGTATTTCGACCTTGGAAAGGGAACCTTTTGTTTTACACCAAGAAGGATTTATGTTTACATTGATAGCTCCTTCTAACAAATGATTTTGCAGAGAGAGTAGCATTATTATTAGCTTTGAAACTAATCACATTGTAGGGTTCCTCACTCATATTCTGTTAGATGAAGGATCAAGGAACCTAGAGAACTGTTAGTGAATTATTGCTTAGCTCAAAGGATAGAGATCTTAAACTCAAGAAGTGTAATTAGCCCTCAAAATAAGATGAACAGTCAACCCCTTTCTTCGGACTTACTGAAAAGTAAGAAATAAGAATTAACTGATGACTAACTAAGAGATTTAGCCGAAGCTAACACAATTCTAATGGCCTGTAATCTTAAACTAGCCGGCGAACTATCAAAAGGCACATACTCATATGGCCAAGTATAACAACAACTTAGAGAGATGTAGACTAAAGGCAAATGTGCATCAATCAGGATTCCTAGCTCTCTCTCACAAAGTCAGTTGAACTTTTCTTTTACACCAGAATACAAGCAACTAACTGCCGCATGGTCTAAATGGACTATCACTGGGGCAGTTCCAAAGTAAACTCGAAATATCTGTACTGCTAACAAGACAGTGAAATTTTCTCTTTCCATCGTGTTATAATTCCATTGAGTCTGATTCAGAGTTTTACTGAATTATGCAATTCGGTACCACTTTGGGAAAGGACGGCACCAACTGCAAAATCAGAAGCATCTGCTGCGATTTCTAAATTTTGATCCCCTTCGGGAATTTGAGAATTGGGACATTGATTAATGCGTGTTTTAATGCTTCGAATGCAGTGTTCGCCTCTGCAGTCAACATGAATCTAGTTTTCTTGCGTTTGAGAATCAGCAAGGGTTTAATTATCTTCATGAAGTCTTATCAATAGTATGAGCACATGCCCAAAAAGAATGCTAAGTTTTTTGCTGTGTTAGGAGGCGGATAACTCTTGATTGCTAACATTTTAGAATTATTAGTTTTGATGCCTTCTTTCAAGATTTTGTATCCAAGTGCTTTTGCTGCAAATCTGCATTTCTTGGTATTCGCTTTAAGGTCAGCTTCATTTAATAATGAAAAAAAAAATGGCTTTTAAGTGCTGTATATGTTCGTCAATCATTTTTCACTTGTTATTATGATATCATGTAAAGAGATGAGCATACTTTTGCCTAAGACAGGTCTTAATGTGATATCCATTACCTTCTGGAATGTAGCTAGAGCTCCGCTTAAGCCAAACAACATTCTCAAAAAGGTGTACATGCCTGACTGTTATAAAGGCTGTTTTTTCCACATCTTTAAGTTTTACTGCTTTCTGAAAATTTCCTGACGTTATCATGTAGTTAATAGTTTCAAGCGTTATCATGTACTTAATAGATCAAATTTTTAGGATTATCTCATCAGTTATTGACAGGGGGTATGTAGGATACTTCATTATACTATTTAATTTACGGTAATCCACAGCAAATCTCCACGAATTCAATCTGAGGGTGGTAGGCCAATTTTCTTCCTACATAAAACTATCGAGCTTGTGTAAGGCCTACTATTCAAAATAATTATTTTATTGGCCAGCATCTGTTTAATGTGCTCTTCTAAGATATTTTCTTTGACCTGGTCATACCTGTAAGGCTTAGACTGAACTAGAGGGGGTGTTTTTCATGTTAATTTTGTTTTGAATTACTTGTCAGAAGCCTGGCTTGTCACAACTAATTTATAAAAATTTCTTACCAAACTCTCAATTTTCTTATGCTCTTCCTGGGGGTTGTTCAGATCTATCTCTGGTGTGGCTCTCTCTTCTTCTACAGCGTCTATCTGAACCTATAAAGTAGAGTTCTTAAAATTTAAGTTCGCGCTTGCTGCATGTAAAAAGTTGACTCCTAAAATAACTGAAGTTGTAGATCTTTTACTACAAGAAAACTGACTTTCTGTGTTTCATTTTTTATCTGTATGTTCAGCCCTACTTTTCTAATACATACACACACTGTTTACCATGGGCAGTAATTGCTTTCTGCCCCGTTATTTTAAACAATCTATACCTTTGAAAATTCTTTTTGAAAAAGTCTTCCGACAAAAAGCTGCACTGCCCACTCAGTGTCTAGTAAGGCTGTAGTAGGCATGTTGTTTAACAAAATATGAATTCCTGGCAAGGTCAAATTCTGTACAACTACAGTATTTAGTTTAATCTCTGATGGGGTTTTTCTTCACAGGGGTTGACCGGGCCTTCTCCTCAGCCACCCTGATTAGTTTAAATCCTTTTGTTCCTCCCTTTGCTTCTTCATATGACTGCTAAATACTTTTGTTTGACCCATTTTCTTCCTATTGTCTTTTTTTTATCTTCTCCGATTGCCGATAAGCATGTTGCTTATTTTGAGGTCTGTATTGAGACAAAATCCTCAAATGCTGGGGAAATTTTTCTGAATGCGTGTTTTCAGCTGTTTGTTTATTTCGGAATTTCACGGCGAGTTGAAATAGGCTTTCTAGTGTCTGTGGGTTTCTCACCTTCAGGAAATCCTGACTTGAAGAAAGCAGGTGCAGCAAAATTACCTTGATTAATTCACTATCTGGCCTCTTTCCATACAATAAATTAATGATTTGTATTTTTCTCTGAATAAAATCAGTAAATCTTTGACGTTCATCTAGTATTTACTGAAGAACTCTGCTTCCAGTTTTGCTCGGGATTTGACTTTGGGAAACGCTTTTAATAGCGCGGTTTTAAAATTTTCCCAGCTGTAGGTTTTGGAACCTGAATCC
>KK120832.1:113816-125042 GCA_000611955.2 Stegodyphus mimosarum
CTCGAACCAACTAAGAACTTGGCCTTTTAAGTAAGCCATTGCTATTGTGATCATCTGCAGCTGGTTTACGAGGTGTAGTGTAAATGCAGCTCAAGCTGTTCTAGGAAGATCATCAGCGAACCTTTGCCATCGAATGCTGCAGCTGGCTTCATAGCTGCCCACATGGTTTCTACCGTGAAACTAAATGCCTCCATCAGGTTTACTGGTGGCTCGGGGATTTGAAAGGTAGGAGGGGTCAATGTAAATTTTCCATTTTCCAATGACACTGTCTGGTTATAATGTTTTGGGTGCCAAATGTAGGGTTCCTCACTGAAGTGTCGAGGAACCTGGGCTTAAACTCAAAAGTAAGAAATAAGAACTAACTAATGACTAACAAAGAAATTGATCCAAAGCTAGCCCAATTCTAATTTAGTTGGCCCATAATCTTAAACTAGCTGGCAAACTATCAAAAGGCATGTACTAATATGGCTGAGTGAAAGAGCTTAAGAAAGATGTAAGCAAAAGACATGCGCACTAATCAAGATTCCGAACTCTCTCTCACGAAGTCAGTTGAACTTTTCTTTTATACTTGTTCTTCCTCATTTGCATCCAATGCGATTCTAAAAACTCATTTTGGTTGGGAGTTGTAAGTTGAAATGAGGCAAGACAGGAAAGGTTCACTAAATTTAAATAACTGTTATAAAATTAAAATATACCTTACAAAGTTCGTATTTAATTTGCTTGAAATATTTATTTCACTAGCACTATTCAGTGAGGATGTTTTTTGAAAATCACACTATGGGATATTATTTATTTTCTCAAAGTGAATCAGGGTGTTTTATTTTTTACAGTACTTTTAGCTCACCAAAAGTTTTGAAAACAGTGTTTTACACTATACTTTAAAAAACAGTTAAAGCACAATCCTTGCTATTTTAGAAAATAACCCTGTCATTCACTGATATGTTTTGAAATTTAGGACATTTATATATAATATGATTATTCACACAGAGAATACATTTAGATGACTTTGCATTAGTTGACAGTATAGTACTTTTAGAATATTGCTTTTGGTTCATGTTCTTGGAAACCTTAGGTACTTCTAAGTTTCTTGCATAACATTTTAGAAACTCAGTTAAGTCATTCAATTTGGAAATATTATTTTTCTTACTAATTCACACTGGAAGCATAATTTAGTGAGTGGATCTAATTTTTGTTACAAAACATATTCAAACATTGTATTGGAAAACCTATCAATTTTAGTTCTAAAATTTCTGTCCATCTTGTACATTTGAAAGTAATGTCAACTAAGTTTAGTAAAGTACTATTAGATTCACTGTGAATAGTCAGGATTGACATAAATCACTTAATGTGGGTAGAAACCTGTTGTCTATGATTTGAAAATATTTCTTCCAACAGTGACAAAGCAACTTCATAATTTTTAATTTTGATCCAAAATTAAGATTCATTTTACAACTTGAGGTGCATCGCCTTTAAGAGCTGATAATAAACATTGGAGCTTTTGTTCTGACATATTATTGTTGTTATGCAAAGCAGCTTTAAATAAATCATTAAAAGTTATCCATCCATAAACATTCCCAGTAAATGTAGGTATCAATTTTGAAAGCTTAATTTTTATTTTAGAACTTTATATTTATTTTGAGAGCTTAATATTTATTTTAGGGATATTTTAGAAGAATTACCAACACTTATTTTACCTTGTTCATTCTCAGTACTTTTCATAGAACTTTTCACATTCATTTATGTAAAAATGTTTTTAATATTACTTCGATTTTTTTTTAGACGAATTTCCATGTCTTCTAAATCCAATGTAATTTGAAATTATCCTTTTGTAATTCGGCCATACATACTTTCATGGTGCACACAGTTTCTAATTTGACTTCTAATTGAATTATAATATCTTCAGTTATTGGTTTAGTCACCGATTTTATAAAAATTTCTGAACAGTGATTTTACCCTTTCGTGTGGCTTTTTCATGCTTTGGTACATAGCGTTGCACTTTGGACATATTTTACCCCTTTCCCAGTTCATTAATCACTGAGTTAAGGCAATATCTTTGGCAGAAATGCTGGAAATCAGTATATAATTAAAAAAGGTGCATAAATGTAAAGTATCTTTGAGATAATACCATAGATGAGTTTCTGGCAGTTTTGCATTAAATGGGAAAATAAATGAAGAAAAAATATTCTTGATGGAAATTTTTTTAGTTGATTCCAAGAAACTATTATGATGTGCTAAATACAAAATTGACTTTTCTACAGTTCATAATCTTAATGGGCATGAAGTAGAAATTAACTATGAATTCTTTATTATAGTAAATGACACTTTAAAAAGCAGCAGCTGTTTTTATTAGAGCATAATGGAAAGTATTTTAAAAGTTCTATACTGGAAAACTTTTCACAAAATAATAGTTTGCATTATTATTAAGATTTTGGATTTAAAAGCTACTTCTGTTTTTTCGACTATCATGTCTTCTGAATGCATTTTGTTTGACATACATTTTATTTTATTCTAATATCCTTTAGAATGTTATCCAGATTTCAGTACCTAACTCAAATTTAGATTGAATTAGCTTCATCTGCTTATCTGTGATATCTGAATTATGAATTACAGGCCTGTACTATAATCCTGTAGTTATGGTAGTCAAGTTTCACAAGTGATAAAATAATTGAAGATTCTACTGCTTTGACTGCATTGTAATCTTATGCCCCCCCCAAATAAGCTATCTAATAGGAAGGCTGCTAGATTTTTTTTACTTAAATGAAATTCTAAAAAACTGATTCTGTCCCTCCTTTCAATTTCATTGGCTTTAGAGGATTTAATCTTCTGCAATTTTTTGTAACATTCAGTGAAAAAAAATTTCTGGTCAGTTACATGGACAAATATATCATCAAAGTAAAGATCTTGTAATTTCTTACTGACCAAAAAATCATATCATTGCAATAATAATAAAATCAAAATTCAGAATCCAGTTGCCTCTAGCCTCAGAAATGTTTGGATATGATCAGTAATCATATAAGGTATGAAATGTGACTTTTCTAAACATTATTTTTTGAACAGTCTCAGTTAGTAATAAAATAAATAAAAATTTTTGTATCTTGTGAAATTATTGTATCTGTTAATTTTACTATTTTTATGACTAGTTTTTTGTTAGTGAATTCAGTTTTTAAAAGGTTCGGTTTACTTTTTTTAAAACTTGTTCAAGGCTTTATGATGAACCTTACCGAATTAAGTAAATATGCATTTAGCATTAGATACATAAATTTTAAAAACTGTTTTGTTTATTTGTAAGATATATTTACATACTTATATATGTGTGTGTGTGCATTTACTTTTTTATAATGCTTTTAGCAATTCAAATTGGTGGAAAGGCTCTAATCATAGAGGAGAAGGACTTTTTCCTGCAAATTTTGTTACTGAAGACTTGGATTTTGACCCAAAAATTACAGGTATCGATTTGTAAAATAGCAATAAAATATTTTTGCTAATAGTATATATCATTGTTATGAGGTGTTTTGTTAACATAAAGAATGCTAAATTGTGGAATTTTAATAAAGTTTTCTTATATTTAGGTTCATTCTTAAATCATAATTACAATAAAAGTTAATGTAAGCAAGAATTAAATTATTGAATATTGAGGAAAAAACAACTAGAAGAGCAATGTATATAGTAAAATCTCAATTCCCTGAACTGTTGACTTTTGATGAAAGTTATACAGAATATAAAATGTTTTTGAACAGTTATAAGTGAAAATGTCAAGAAAAGTCTGAACATATATAGATGTGATCATAGTTCTTCAAAATATTTCTGCTTATTTTCTTTTCAATATTTGGTAATTTAGTTTTCAGAGCTGTGCTTGTTTTTATCGTTCTTGTATTCATCTATCCTATCCTGCCTCCTCTCTAATTGAGTCTTGTATCTTCTATTTAGCCTTTGGGCTGGATGAAGACACTCTATAAGATAACATACGGGTGTCCAAAATTAAGAGTATAAACACAAAATGTGATTACTTGAAAATTGATTGGTTTATTTTAATGAAATTTTATCCATAAATGTCCATTATCATGAGACAGCTGATAGTGATAGAACAAAACAAAAACTGTAGATGTTTTGTGATGTGGAATTGAAACCAAAAATTATGAAAACATGAGACCTCATATTTCCCAAATTGTGTGTGTGGCTAATAAGGAGTGCGGCCAATTCATGCAGCTTTAAATACATTAAAACAAGCTCCCATACTGTAAATGAAGTTGTTGATTTAGCTTTTATCATGTAAAAGGTTTTTCTAGAGCATTCCAAACGTGCTGTATATAGGATTTTGGTCTAGCAACTTCATTTACCGTACCATGCATATCTTCGTCCTGCAAAAAGTCAATGGACAGTTGTGCTTTGTGCTTTGGTCTCATACTATCATCTATAAAAGTAAAACTCCTGTCCAACAGTTTCCTTAAAAAGCTTCAAATAATGTTCAAGAACCTCATCCCATGAATGCTGTGCATTACAGTATCTGCTTCAAAGCATGTAGGCTTCCAACATGATGCCTTCCTGCTCAAGGATTCGATTTCCAAAAAGTGTGCAATTCCTTTTGTAATGGAGGGATATTTGTGCGATTCTGGCTTTCTCCAGATGGAGATTCGTTATAGATCACTCCATATACTTAATCTCAACTAATCATTAAGAAGGATATGACCCCCAGTTTTGCTATTTCCAAGCATGATATGCCTGACTCTACAAAGACTAGATCTCTTCTGCAGTCTGTTGAAGAGAACTTGTACCATTGGTTGGACATAAACCTAACCTGTTTAATCATTGTGTACTATATTTTGCTTATGAGACTGTCAGACAGTGACATCCTGTGAGACATCTTGTCTGAAAATTGTTCTTCCATATACATCAGCGTGCTTCTCAAAGGGCTCTCCAGCTGTTACCTGTCTATAGTAACTCAAACGTTTCTCATCTCAGAATACTTTTTAATTTCTAAATGTTTTAAGGAATACTAGAGTAAATTTGGGTTTTTTGTTATGATAAATGATAAACAGATATAAGTTAAATGACAGTCTAACATAGGTTAAGATTGGGTTTTTAGTTATAATAAATGTTAACACAGATAATAAGGTGAGGGTGATAAATAAAGTAAACATATGAAATACAAAGTCCAAGACTAGAACTCATTGGGATTTGGGAAATTCTAGGTTTGGGATTTTTCTAGATATTAGATCATCAGTTTAAATCTTTTAAGATGACATGTAGAATTAAGATGACATGTAGAAGTTATAAATTAAAAATATGAAATAGTGGTTTATGAAGTTATGGAGCATTTATGAACCTTAAGAGTATCAAAATTGATAAGAAAAGCTCAATTTATATTCGTTTCCTTTATTAAACATTTCTTTCAAAGTTGTTGTTTAAGTTGCTTGATTTCGTACTGTAAGACTTTCTCTTTAATTCCATAGTTACACATAGTTTCTTGTTAAGTTATAAAGTTCAATTATTTAAATCTTCTAACTGCCATATTGAGAATTCCCACCAAAGTTGCAATCAAAATTTTTTCATTCTCAGCAACATATCTGTCACTTTCTTTACTCAGTAGCGATATTTTCTGGATTTACAGCCATACTACACATTTTGCTGTCTGTTGGTTGATTGATGAATTGAGGCATTATCACAATGAAAAATTTCTGTTGTATAATCTTTATGTATTATTCTTCACAAATTCCATTAAATGAAAAATTTTGCTTTTTCTTTGTAATATCCAAAAGCCTTCAAATTCACAGCTATAATCATTAAAGTTAGTATCCGTCATTGGCGATATGTCATAAGATTGAAAGCATGAGATGTGTTGTTTGCTAAAATTTTGTCATGCTTCTATAATGTACTGAAAAGTTAGAATTACATTAGTTATTCATTATACTTACAACCATTCCTTATATATGGTTGAGGCTGAGTCCTGAATAAATAAATTCCACATGTACTTAAGGCTTATTTGAACAATAGATCAGTTATTATTTATTCAAATAGCATAAAGTGTAGTCTTTTGACCTCTTGAATATCATTTACAAAATCCATTTTTTGTGTATGGAAAGAGATTTCTGTTAAATTTCTCCTCGCCAGCACACTCAATACTTCACAGAGCAGTTAGCTCAAGTCTGTAATTATCACCGAGCATAATGTCAACATAAAAGTTGCTGTTGGTATTAAATTACAATATTAAAAAAAAAGTTTAGATTTTACTGTGTGAAACATTTCTCAAGCTGCCATGTCATGTGGTGATGAAAGCAAAATATAGTAAACAATGATTAAACAGGTTAGTGTTAGGGGTATAAGTTATTCAGTATATGTAAAATCAATTATTTGTCCAAGTAGAATGAATGGTTTGAGAATGCTACATAAATAAATTATTTATTGTACAGATTTATGTTAATAAATAATTGTTTCATTAGTGTGGAGGTATTTTATTTAGTGTCGAAGGGAAATTAAAAACCATGACTCTCCACATGTTTTATCATGAAAAAATATCAAATGCATAAAGTATACTCCCCCTTTTGTTTGTGGTTCAGATTTTGGACATCGTACTGTATTCTAAGTTATATGTCATACCTATGAAAGAAATGTGTTTTTATTTTAAATTTTGTAAAAAATTAGACATTAAAATAATTGAATGAAACAAAACATTTTTAGCTTTTAAGTATTTTTATATGTTTGAGTTTTCAATTTAGAAATTCTTTTATTGTCAGGCATAATGCAAAAATCTGAATTCTTATATCAGATGCAACATGAAGTCGATTTCTGTATTTTGATTTTATTGCAGCATAATTCAAAAAACCTGCCTTATATTATAACTGCATTTTTGAAAAAGAAATAAAAGTATGTTCCATATCATACAAGTATCATTATAAAAATATCACGAGTAGCTTATAGATATTTTTCTGAAAAACTTTTCTTAAATTCATTTCAGTGTGTTTCTTTTAAGTTCTTATTTTATGCTGAAATCACCTGTCAAATCAGTTAGCTTTTAAAATAATAGTAATTTTAACAATTAAAAAAATTACACGTATTTAATAATATTGGAAAATAAAATTCTTAAAAAAAGTGAAATGAAAACTAGCACTTTTAACTCTTTGTGATTATATTAAGTTTATACATAAGTAATATGCTGATCAGAATTCATTTTCATTGAACAAGCAGTAGTACATAATATGCAAATTGTGAAACTTTTCAACTTAAAGTAATATAAGATCAGCATGGTTCTTTACTGTGGTAGCTGCAGGAATATGACTGGATCGGTAAAAAAACTTTGGTGGCTGAGAGTAGACAGATTTAAAAGGGTTTAAAATACAGGGTGTTTATAAAGTCCCAGACCCATTTTGATGTTTAATAACTCATAAAATAATAAAGATAGATTAAAATTAATAACATAAATGGTTAGATAGACTCAAAACGTTTCATGACATTTTTCAATCAACTTCCATGTGTGCCCCTTTCGTCGCACGGAGAATATCAAGTCGATATTCAATTTCACGCCAGGTACCGGTAAGCATGTTGGCATCCACAGAGGCTATTGTGGTTTAGGCTTTTAGGTCATCAATGATTAACACTCTCCTCCTGTAAACGTTGTCCTTTACAAATCCCCAAAAGAAAAAGTCCAGCGGCGTTATATCAGGTGATCTGAGTGGCCAAGGAATTGGACCTCCTCACCCAATCCATCTTCCTGTAAAATGGTCATTCAAAGAACTACAAATGATGGTACCCAAAGAGGTGGTGCACCATCTTGTTGCAAAAAGACGTGGCTGAAGCTCTTCTAGTTGTGGAAATACAAAGTCTTCCAACATGTCTAAGTATACGACTGATGAGACTGTCTTTTCTGTAAAAAAGAAAGGCCCAATGACTCTGGCGTGCATTAGTCCACACCACACATTAACCTTTGGGGAATCCCTTTGTGTATTCATGGGGGTTGTTGTCATAGTTGATTCATAGTTGCCAAAACCAAAAGAGAGAAAAATGCAATTAATAAGCAGACGATATTTAGACTGGAAAATAAAATTATTTGAAATTAACCACATGCGCAGACGATATTTACAAAAGTCAAGATATTCAAACCTGAAAAGGAAAATATGTTATTTCATCAATAAAGGCCATGAGTTTGTTTATATCTTCATTATTTTATGAGTTATTAAACGTCAAAATGGGTCCGGGACTTTATAAATACACTACATGAAAATGCATTGAAACACTTCTGAGTACAGAATAGAAACATTAGCAGAAATGCAGTCTGTTTGTACTTTGATGGCAATGCAAGTCATCTAATATTGCATTTGCATGTGATATTATTTTCATATTTCTCACATGTGCAATTTAAACCACTTTGTTTTATGTTTTATCTTTACAGAGTGGTTTTAGATTGTCTTAAGTGCATAAAAGCAGACAATGTTCCTTTGTTCTCTAATCTCAGTTTCATAATTTTTCGCAGAGCGCTTAGCGACTGTTTATGGAACACCAGCATTCAGCAATTTAACACGTTGACTGCCACGGCAATTTTCAGAAATCTGGCCTAAAATGACAATTTGATTTAATCACATTATATTATTAAAAAATTCTAGTGCATGGTTATCAATAAAAAGCTTTTTTTTTTTTATGTCTTAAGAATTATTTTGTAGTTGTCTTCTGTAACAGAAATCTCTTCACAGAAGCCAAATATGAGTTAATTTGCATGCAGACACCTTTCGCAATGGAAAAATTTTTATGAAACCAAATATAATTTGAGATTGCAATAATGTAATGTCTGGTATTGACCGATCAGATCAAATGCTTTAGTACTACTCATCTCTGAGGAAGACTATTAAATGGCCCAAAAAGGTTTCACTACATATTATATATATAATATGTATATATATATACACACACAATGCTCAAAAAAGTTTTCAAAGAGTAACTTCTAAAATAAAACTGATAAACTTCAGCGAAGAATTTGTCATTGCATTGATTAGAAAAGAGATTCAAGTTTCGAAAAAAAATTAGATTGCAAGAGCTCCATTACTCAGAGTCTACCACCTATAAAAAAAAAACAGTGTCCGACAAAGCCATGTTGTATATGTACTCAAGCAAAAAAACGCCAAGAAATACATTGTTTTTGTCCAGCCTGTAAAGAGAAGCCAGCCCTTTGTGTGGAAGATTGTTTTAAGAAGTTCCACAAGCAATAAAATATTATTATATTTCTTGAATTTGAACTAATTTTTATAATTATATTTTTTGTTTGTTTTTTAATAAATTTTCTGTTTATGCAAGCCAGTACTGATTTTTTGTTCTTTTCCCAGAAGCTATCTATCGATATTAGCACTGATATATTCCAAATTTAATCGTAGCTGCACAAAAATGGCAAGTAAACACAGTACGAGATAACTCGTAGTTGGAGTCCTAGAAAAGAACACAATCTACAAGTTATCTTGTACTTGGCAGTCGACGTGTTAAGAAATGCTGCTCTATTTCATTTTGCATTTAATGTCGCTTATCAATCCTCCTCATCATAGATTTGGCTGAGCCTTCTGGTGATAGAACCCATAGTTTGTAATTGATACCATAATCTGGATACCACCATTTGCGAGCATTTATAAGCCCACTGACATCCTTAAGCCTACTAATGGCTCTTCCCATCATATAAATGATTGATCCTGAATTTAACTGAAATCGGTCAATCATTTCATTTTTCTTTCAACAAGTGCAGTGCTATAGAAGAATTTAGCCAATATGGAAATCGGTCATATTATTATTTTCTTAGAAAACAGATCATTTGAACTTTGATAACCACTAGACTATACATATTAGCCAAATTTTATACGACATCAGTTTTTAAACTATTAGTACTTTGAATTATTGTAAAATGATGTGTTTATAACTTTAGTTTTGGACTCCAATGTACTTTTAAATATAGGATCTAAATGGAATAGAATTGTGATGAAACAACAAATGTATTAACTTTGGAGAAATGAATTATTACAAAAAATTCATATTTTTCTGTTTGCTTATAAGTTATAGTGTTATAAAAAGTGATGCTTAAAATTTGAAAATAAGAGTTCAAATAAATAATGTTCCTTTCAGTTCAAATAAATAATGTAATATTCAAGAAAAAACATTTATTTGAAATAGTTATTTTTACATGAAAAATGATGGTCTAAACTCACTGTATTCTCATGTTATTTTCATAATTGAGGCTGTACTGTATATAGTAAATACTGAAATGTTTAAATATCATGTTACATCAGCATGCAAATTCTTAGATAGTGCATATGTTGCATAACGCTGACATGGTCTATCAGTTTTAAAAATAGAATAATAGTTTAGTATTTGTGTTCTAAGTTTATTTTTTAAAGATTCTGTAAATATATTTCATAAGAAAAAAGTTACATATTACTTAATTTTGTTAAATAATATGTGGTTGTTTTAATATAAACTTGGAAATTTTAGATTTTTTGTAGCTGAAAAGCTGGAAATTCAGATATATATGAACAGCTTGGGAATTTCATTAGGTGCTTTTTCTTATTTAGCCAGATCAGAAATTTCCTCTTTGTTTAATGCTTCCAAAATATAAATTTTACTTGTTGAAATCTGCCTGTATGAAAATAGACTAAATAGTGAACCAAGTATTAATTGTCCTGATCTGCTTTTAGAAATGAGTTCTTCATGCTAAATTTTAATCACATCTTTTTCTAGGTACCACATAAGGGCTTTGAAAAAATAATAATTTTAAGTTTCAAGACAGCATATCAATTTTAGAAAAGTTTGATTCAAATGAGTTTTCCTTAGTTATGACATCTCTGTATAGATCTTAACTTCAATTCATACTCAAGGCAGTGATTAACTTCAAAATTTAATACTTTACCAATGGGTTTATTTGCATTAATCATAGAAATTATACTTGGAATTATTATCATGAAACTATGCTTCTTAGTTTCATTGTACAATTTTGAACTTTCTTCGCAATAGGTAATGCTGCACCAAAAAATTTTACTTTTGTTTTGATCTGTGAGGACTTACTTTCTCACTTCATTTCAGTAACCCCCTCCCCAAAAAAAATCGGAGTCTTCTAACAAAATTACATTAGTTCTTAAAAATATATCTTATGTTACAAATTGAAAAAGTAGGTAATCAAACATTACTCATTATGTGTAAAGGAAAAGAAAGTACAAACAGAACTGAAATTGTGGCCGTTGCATTGCTGATAAGTTTACCTAATAA
>KK120832.1:128099-161154 GCA_000611955.2 Stegodyphus mimosarum
TTTTTTTTTTTAAAGTAACTATCTGCTGCCAAAACAAAAAATTCAGTTTCCACATTCTTATTTAATATTCAGGAATAAAGTATTATAATATAAATAACAATAAATATATAAATATAACAAGAAATGTGCCAATAAATAAAGTCCTCAGTACTGACCAAAATTAAATCCTTGATGGTAAAATATAACAGGAAATGTGCCATAAATATAAAAAATATATTTTAAATGAATTTTCTTAACTTAAGCATATAAAATACAGTCCATCACAAAAAAAATATATATGCGCAGAAGAATCACGAAACTCAGCAGAAATGCAGTCTTTTAAGAGATATACAAATGATTTAAATTTTGACACCAATGGCCAATGAGGTAAGTGTGATATGTGCGTGTATGAGATTCGCAGGTGAGAGAGTTTAAAAGCATGATTGCTTGTGCCGTAGGTCTATTCAAACAAATTTGTATACTTGGATGGATGAAGAAGGCTCTGAGATGTAACCGGCGATAGTACTAACAGTTGTTGAATTTTAAGAAGGGGCATATAGTAGGCTTTAGAGAAGCAGGTTGGTCAAACAGGTGTGTTGGGCACCACCTCGATCAGAGCGATATAGTAGTTGCTCAGTGTTGGCGACAATGGATCATAGAAGAGATAGTCCACCGTCCCGAATAGTCAGGGTATCTGAGGAACATAAATGAGCATGAAGATTGCACACTCATAACAGCAGCCACTTCTACACCAACAATGTCGCTAGCATCAATTCGTTGCCATTTACCACCTTCCAGGCATCTGGTGGTATCAAGGGAAACCGTTTGGAGACAACTGACAAATGCTGGTATGTAATGCCAAAGTCCATTAAGACGCTTACCAGTAACCCCACGTCGTAGACAGTGTCAATTGGATTTTTGCTGAATTCACGAAAGCTGGAGTGTGGCTGACTAGAAATGTGTGATCTTCAGCAATGACTCCCAGTTCAATCTCAATGCTGATGACCAATGTGCATGCGTGTGGAGGTGTTTAAACCAGCAGTCCGGTCCAGCATTTATTGTTGAGTGGCATATTGTGACTACACAAAGTGTAACAGTGTGTGGGGAGCCATTTATTGGGATACACGATCACCTTTAGATGTCCTTGAAGGATGTATGACAACTCGCAGTTACGTGGATGACATTTTAATACAGGTTCTGCTGCCTATGCTATCTAGTCGCCCAGGTGCCATTTATCAGCAAGACAACACTTGTTCACATACCGTATGACTCTCCCAACAATGCCTTCAAAGATATCATGTACTCCTGTGGCCTGCCTAGTCACTAGACTTCTTGCCAAAAGAGCATATTTTGGCTGCCCCAGAATATTCGGGAATTAATTGCATAGTTGCAAAGATTATGGCATGATCTTCTGCAGGTATCAACAGGTGACCTACTCAATTCGATGCCATGCCATGTTTCGCCTTGTATAGCTGCCAGAGGTGGCTATACAGTTACTAATTAATAACTTTTGTCATACCATAGCTCCTTAATAAAATGATCTTTTGTTTTGAATTTGTAATCATTTGTGGTACTGTTTTGTTATCAGGACTGGATTCAGAAATGTATGAATGTATGCAATGTGTGTATGTGCATATATGTGTGCAATGTGTGTATGTATGTGCATATACACACACATGCACTCGTACTTTCATATGTACATGCCTACATGAGCATATACATCCATACATATGTAAATTTCTTTATCCGATCCAGATAACAGAACAATACCTCATTTGTATATCTCCTCGTACACTACATACATGTTAAGTTTCGTGATAGTAGTTCATTTCCTGCTGGGTGCATATATTTTTTGACTGTATTTATGTGTATGTGATATACTGTATTTATATCAAAGTAGATTATTTAAAAATCTGTTTTACTTTTGTAATTATTTTTAATATTTTTTCCTTGAAAGAAGCAATATGAATGCTAATTAATGTTAAAGCTATTCTCTTATATGTCCTTTTAGGAGAAAATTGAAAAGGTCCTGAATTGGCTGACTGATGTTGATCCTACTGAAGAAATTCCTGATCCTGAAGATATGCTGTTACTTGAAAGTATGTATAGGTTTGCTTGTTAAATAAATACTGCTTTATTTATTTATGTTTTCTAACATAAAAACGCAATTCACGAAGGGGTGATTGAAATGGAACAAAATTGCGTATGCCTATTTAGGGTGGAGTGAAAATACAAAAAAATGTTTTCCTCAAATTTTATTATTTCCTGACCACACAAAACACAGTAAAAAATTGCAGCTCAATTGCTCTTCATCTTCATGTTTGTTCCACATGAGGTAAATTTAAAAAAAAAAAATCGATGTATATATTAATGAAAACATCAAACTATTTTTAACAATATTTGTTAATGATTTTTTTAGCAACAATTTTGTTTCCTGTCCTAACATATAGTTGTAATTGGTAAAAAAATTCCTTTAAAAAGGTTTCAGCTTTATCACGGATCATCTTCAGGTACCACAAGAGAACCGAAGACATTCATTTTGGAGTCAAACTTTATAAGTTTGTTCTGAGACTTGATTTAACTGCGTAAGAATCCACCCCTAGTTTCTGCGCCACATGCTGCCAGTAGCGCTTCTGTCACCAGTCTCACATGCCTCTATACCACTTGAGAATGACAAGGGAGCGTTCCTATTTCAAACAGCCTCTAATCAAGCTTATGTGTTTGTCATTGAGGTTCATGTTAGCTGGTGGTTCCAAGGAATTGTCCCAGAAAATTATCTTAAAATACTTCTCTGCTTTGAAATTCAATTTGGGTTGCACAAATTATCATTATTTCCCCCTTTAGGTCAATTTTCTTGCTTTCAGTATTCTTCTCAGTTCACGGATATCTGCTTTTTCATTTTCCAGCATTACCAACAGAATGTTTTCAGAGTGAGCAAAATAATACTTTCTCTGAATAAATTTGTAAACGATTGCCTTGAAATGTTCTAGCAAGAATGAACTTTTCTTGATCATTCCATGAATATGACGTGTTCCATGTGTTGCTCTCAGGATTTTCTCTATTTCAAACCAGGATGATACATAAATTTTCATAACATATTCAAGTAGTACCTTCAAGTCGTCTGTTGATTCGGCAGTTGATGCATAAAAGTGAAGAACACTGTTGGCTGTAATGAGCCATCTTGAGTGGGCCATTTTCCTAGGACTCTTGCTTGTTAGGTCTGAAGACCATTCTCCTAAGGATAATGCTTTGAAAATATCAAAGAGTTATTTTTGGTCAGTACTGAGGTCTTTTTTGTTAATTTCAGATAAATCAACTGGAATAGGGACATAATCTGTCATGTGAAGAGTTTCATGTGTTTCCAGGTTTTTTTCCTATCCTTCCAGAAAACTGTTGTGTCCAAGATGCATTTTCATCAATATTCTGGAAAAGATGATGAAGAGGCAGTTCATTGGTGTGCAACAAGCATACAAACCAATGCATTTATAACCAACAAGGTTCTCAAGACGTCTAATTATGCAATTTTAGCTGCCCAACCAATATAGTGGTTAGCGTCACTGACTGCTGTGCCGAAAGGCCCGGATTCGATTCCCAGAGAAGGCATGGATGTTTGTAAATGTGTAGTGTCAGTGCGGCATGGCGACATTCTAAATATGCAGGGAGTCGAAAGTCTTCTCATGTGGTTTGGTGGAAGGGGAGAGACCCTCGGACCCGTTCCCCGGAGTGCTCTCCTTTAAAATTAGGCCCGCAAGTGAGCTAAATCGCACTGTCACCTGTAAAATGCTCAAGACTGTTGCCAACGGCAGGCGTTCCTTTCCGCGAGGTATTCCGTGGGCTAGGGCTGACTATAGATTAGACAAATGAGCATAAGTAACAATAACAATTATGCAGTTTTATTTCCCATTGTTGTCGCTCGTTCCATCACGCACCCAACAACAACAACAACATGGTTATAACCAACAAAGTTCTCAAGACATCTAATTATGCATATTTCTTCCCATTGTTGTCACTCATTCCATCAAACCCAACAACAACACAGATTAGAAAGTTCACTTCTTACCTGTGTAACAGTGTTGGTGATTGCGTAATATCTGCACTGAACCCACAATCTGGAATTACATGTCCTTTATAAACAGAACCAGGGAGAAAGCCATTCTGTGGTCCTCAGTTGATGGGCAGGTGCGTCCATTTGACTTTACTGGAAGGGGAGAAGGAATCAAGGAGCTTGAGACCAATCACAGTACAGACGAGTGACGAAATTTATAGCGCATGCTAGCTGAAGTTCTAGGAATATTCTCTCATTATTTCACTAACTCACACGCTGCATTTGTATTTCGAAAAAACGACACAAAACAGGTAATGTGACCAAAACGCAGCAGAATATGCTGCTGTGTTATATGGAGGAAAATCCTGTGTTTTAAGGGGGAAGTTAACACAGGAATTTAGGGCTAAGAAATAAAGAGAAATGTGGCATATTTTGAAAGCAACGACAATAAAATAAAGAGTAAATGAATTAAGCTTACTTAAATCTTTTTAGAAATAAACAATTTTAATCATTTAAATTTATAATATGATTAATTTGCATTGCAATCTAATTGCAAACTAAGTTTTTTCATAATTTTTTTTCATGCCTACATTAAAACTGTTTCATGTAATTTATTTTACAGTTAATATTAGAAAAATATTTCTTTAAGTAAGAAGAAAATATTTCTTTCTTCATGTTTTTCCTTTCTTTTATTTTTTATTTCTATGAAAATTATTTCTTTCAGGAAAAAAAATAAAATTCATTCGTTCATTATAGTACGGCCGGTTGCTGCTGCATTCAGCTACCACACATGCATTAAAATGTTTTATTTTAAGTAACTTATCCTATAATTAACATGATAGAAAATAATTTTTTATTTAAAATATATAGCCAAAATTATAGTAATCTATTCTGTATGTGTGATTAATTTGTATTGCAATTTTTATCATATATATATATTAGTAATACTTTTTTTAATATAATATATATAACTGCTTATTTTAAATAATTTTCCTTCTCAAAAAATTTTATTATAGGAAAATAATTAAAAGATAGTAATATTATTTTCACAATGGAACTACTAAAGTAAAAATAATCAATATAGGTCTGCTGCAGTTGAAAAAATCTTTGTCAAACTAGCATTTTAACATTTTGACACATTAAATAGAAAACTGTAATAATAATCAGTATCTCTTTTACGATAGAAAAATGAGAACTCTGCTATAAACAGTTAATTCTTAATTTCCTTTTTTTACACGTTTGCAAAGAAACAATCATTTATTTATTAAATATCGTGTTCTTCGCACTTAAACCATAAAATTCAGTTCAACAGCAATATCACATAATTTAAAAAGAGCATATCTTTAGAAATTCCGATACACAGTCTCGTGCGCTAGAGATGAATTTTTTTTTTTTAGGAAAATATGAAATTGATAAAACCAGTTCCTAGTTCCAAATTTGGGCTTCCAGATGCCTATATTCCGGTGGAGGTATTCAAAATTCGAGGGCTCTAGTTACCATTGTTTTATCGCAATGCAAGAAACATTTATACATTAATCAGATTCCTCATTATTTAATTTCTTTAACTATAATATGATAAAATTTTGTGGCAACAATTTGAAAAGTGAAACACCATTTATAGTGAAACGTCACAAAATGCCAAAACGAAATTAATAGCCCTTCTGAGCTAACGCACTTTGGGCTAAAAATTATTTTTAAAAATATCACACTAGTAATAATACTACTACTGAAAAATTTTATTTTACAGTAGTGTGAATTTCACGTAATAATGAAAGATGTTCCTTATTGTGTTCACAATATTGTTCGTAAGGTATTCCTCTGTTATATTTTAAAGTAGACATAATTCTTGATGTACATAAATCGAGTAGACGCTTCTCAGATGTCTATATTATTATTAACTGAAGAAGGATAATGTGCTAGATAAATACTTATTATCTTCTACATTTTTAAACTATATAATTACAATTTATATCTATAATTTCAGGAAAAGCATAAATAACCTTTCTCTCAATAGAAATTGCGTTTCTGTTTTCTGAATGTGGCTCCAAATACTGTCAGTTCATCGCAAATTAAAATAACTATAAATTTTGGCAATTTGAAATATGCAATGGAAACATTTTCTGGGAGAGCAAAAGCTTCAACATATTTTCTATAAATTCGCCGCCGATCCAGAGATCTATGACCATATTCTTCGTTTAAATAAGAAAAAATTAGTGGCAAAAATACATACAAAGCAATTATATACTTAGAGTGTCAACTGCACAAGCCTGATTGATGATGGGGCGACACTTCCCCATGCTTCCAACGACTTCAATACTCAGAGAATAGGGGATGTCGGGCAGACCTGTTTTTCACTAGCAGGGACATCTCGCGGTCCACAAACTGCTTCCAACTCTCGGAGCGTAGAATAGGCGTCCAGGTTCTGACAAGAGGACAAAATGCTCTTCCTCAGCTGTAGCCCTGCAAAAAGAATTTCCCTTCTTTGCTTGCACTATAGTTTTGTCCTTCCTTCCCTCAAAATAGATGTCATACGAAGACTTATTGGTGTAGCCGTTGATTGAAGCTGGGACCATACCTTACGACATTCTGTCCACATCTTACTCCTGTCAATAACTTTGGAGAATATTTAGATACAATTCCCATAGAAACTTCCCTGCAGTAACTTAATTAAGGTATGGAGCTTTTTTCCCAAGTCCTTGAAATGTCACAGAAAACAATTTCGTTAATGTCTTTGACTGACGGGTCTTTCTTGTTCCTTTTACACAATAGCTCATTTCTGACCCAAAGGAAATGTTTCTTGGATAAAACTGTCTCTTTAAGTTGTATTGAAGTTCCAAAAATATTACAAAAAGTGCACTTCTCATTGACATCATCTTAGTGTAATATAAACAATGACTGATAAAGCAGAATTGACGAAATACACCGAACAACCAACTAATTAACAATAAAAAGTCGTTGAAAGATCGTTGAAGCCATGTGACTGCTTACCCCAAGCTAAAACCAGTAGTCAGATGAGAACTCTTTCTGCTTTCTAGTAGCATATTTTGGTGTGGGAAACAATGTCTCATGCTAATAATGGCGGTTTTGACAAAGCAGTTCTTGAAAAAAGCATAAAACCATTAAAAAAGTCAGTACAGATATTTACTTAAGATGTGGAAACTCAAGATACCAATATTTTGGGCTGAAATTTGAACACAATATTTTCTAGCCATTTGGAACCATATAATGACTCAGACTATATGAATTTCAAAGAAAAGTTTTTTTCGCTCCACCCTAATGCCTATACCTTATGATAGAACAAAATATGTAAATTATTAATTTTTGACAGCCAGTGGACTAGCTGAAATCCAGTGCATTGCAGCACAGCATCCAGGTGGTATGCAAAACAGAGGACATTTCAGTGCTAAGGCATAACTTTTACGCAAATGTGGTTCTGTCGACCCACGTAGACTGTACCAATGTCTTATAGATGGTTTCTGGAACTGTATGAGCAGATATCACCTTTTAGAGAGGATTTGCAATTGGACTAAAGGAAGCAAGGTGGTCGAGTCACTAGATTGCTAGACGTTTGACTCGGAGCAATGCTACCCTTCGAGAATGTTGGCAAGAATTGGTGAACTATGGCTGCACAGAGCATCAAGAAAATAGTGGTTGACTAAGAGTGACAATCGGTGTTCGCAGCCCCTGATGTATCCTTATCAATGATCCCACATGTAACAGGAATGCTAGTGACTGCAGCGACCATTGATAGGCAACTCACTGAATAGAGGACTGAGCTCATGAAGGCTGTTACGCCGACTGCCTCTCACCATTGCACACCACCTGGTGTGTTTACAATGATGCTGGGTGCATTCGACCTAGGATCTCACAAACTCGAGTAAAATTGTGTCCATTGATGAATCCTGCTTTGAGCTGAGCTTCGATGGCCAGCAAAGACATGTCTGGAGACATCCAGTACAGCGGTGGAATACTCATCTGACTTTTATCTGCCACTCAGCCCACCAACCGGGAGTTATAGTGTGGGGTCTCATTTCATTTGATATTCAGACCCCTTTGATTGTCATCCATGACATTCTTACTGAATGATGGCACATCGAGATTCCATGCCGTATAATGTTGCCCTTCTTTTCACGGAAGACCTTGGCTTATGTTTTAACAGGATAATGCCTAGCTGTACACAGCATGCCTTTCTACTGCTTGTCTTTGTACTTCCTCAATACTTTCCTAGCCAGCACAATTACCAGATTTGGACTCTAATTACCAAGCATCTCTGACCATCACTGGATCGTGCCAGCTGGACAAGTATGGTAGGCAATCTTACAGAAGGAAATTGTCCAACCCTTCAAGTCAATGCCTAGCTGGATAACAGCTTGTATCATGTCAGAAGTGGGCCAATGCATTCCCCCCCTCCTTGTAGTTTTATTTCCTGAGTAAAATATTCAACTCCTATGTTACTTTTAGCATTTTGTTTTCAATGTATATATGTCACAGCTACTGATTTTCATTTTACTCAGATAACTTCTTGGTCTGTCACTTTATAACAAAAAGCATCAAGAAAATAGTGGTTGACTGAGAGTGACAATCGGTGTTCACAGCCCCTGATGTATCCTTATCAATGATCCCACATGTAACAGGAATGCTAGTGACTGTAGCGACCATTGATAAGCAACTCACTGAATAGAGGACTGAGCTCATGAAGGGTGTTACGCTGACTGCCTCTCACCATTGCACACCACCTGGCATGTTTACAGTGATGCTGGGTGCATTCGACCTAGGATCTCACAAACAGGAGTAAAATTGTGTCCATTGATGAATCCTGCTTTGAGCTGAGCTTCAATGTATTCAAGTGTATTTACATGTGGTTTTCAAGAAATATTGTATTGACAAATTAATTTTTATTTCATTTTGAAATATATATATTGGATATTTTCGCAGATTATAATGGCTCAGTTATACTAAATATGAAATATTGAATCAAGAATTTTAAATAATGTTAGAATTAGCATTTTCAAGGTGCCATTGAGTATGCATTTATGTTATGTTGTGGTGTATTACCTGAATATAGTGTTCAAAAAAAGCTGAAAAATGAATGTACAAGTTGGATGTAATTCAACTTATATATTTACATCTGAGGAAACTATTAAGTCTCTTGAGAACTACTTTAGTACAATATATATATCTAATATGCATATAAAGTAAAAATTATGCTGTAAGGTACTTTCAAAACAAAATTTAAGATTAATTAATTAACTAAGCTAATATTAATTAAATATTCTAACTAGAGGGATTAAGTTTATATTAAGGTATTTTTGATTTTTGACTTATTGCATATTCTTTCAAAATGTATTTTCAGTATTTTACTTAGGAGTCAGAATCAGGTCAGGGTATTTTCCTAGTCTGCTTGACAGTTAAATTGACTTGAATTGAGTTAAAATCTTAAGATTTTATTAAGTCAGATTTTCACTAATGTGGACTGGGAAGACGAAACATGATTCAAATGTCGGTAATTATATCGGAAAAGGCCAAAACCCTTCAAAAGTCAGCCATTTTGCATGGAATCAGCTTTTTCTGTATTGTATCTTTAGCTGAACAGTAACTTTCTAGTGTTACAATAGTTTTCAAATTGCAATAAGTTTTTAACCTACCTTTTTCCAGGAAGATGGTCTGTCTAGTTAATATATATATATTTCTAAATGTTGATTTTTCGAAGTGCTAAATTTCTGCCTGCAAATCAATCTTAAGTATTTTTTATGTATTTGTTGATATATGATTATGTTGTCAAGTTTCAAAAACTTTAAAGAAAAGAAACAGTAATTTCTTTAATCAAGAGTACAGAAACGATAGCAGTAGGCTTTTATTTTTAATGAACAAAATGAAAAATGCATATTTTCCAATTCTTTGCCCTGTTGTTGCAATTTCTTTTTATTATCATGTTGTATTATTTATATAAATTAGAAATTTTAAATTATTATATATGTTACATGCATGTATTGTGTATATACGTAAAATCCTTCTAGCCTAAATCGTCCATCCGTAAATTCTGTTGTTATTTCCTTCTATTGCTTAAAACACATTTGAAGTAAAAATATCAGACTAATTGCAAAACAAAATTAGTTCATTAAAAGCATTGAAATTTAAATTGCTTGTTCTGCTTTTGTTTTAACTATATTTCATAGTTTAACTTGTCATTAAGGTTTTGTTAAGGTACTTTTAATACATTGCTGGAATTCAAAATGCTGAATCTTCCAGTTGTACTCGTAGCTGGCCTTGTAGAATGAGAGCATGTGATAATTCCTTAGTTCCCCACCCCCCTTAAAGAACAACTGGAAGAGACTCAATAACCAGTTGATCAAATTTAAGTGGTGATGAATTATCACTGACCACATTTTTAGTTCAGGTACCACTGTTGAGAATCATTAATATTTTTAAGTGACAAATGGGTGAAATCAGCCATGTCCTTGCTGGGTTTTGAATTGTGAATCTTTCAGTTGCTAGCTAACAACTAACACCACAAGAGCCCTCATAAGTGATGCTATAATTTCTTATAAGTCTGAAATGATTTATGCTAAATCAATGAATAAATAAGTATTAGAAACAACAGTATTCTGGTGCTTGTTATTTCTTCTGATTCAGCATTGAAAGTGGCTTACTTCTTTTAAATCTTTTAGCAAATTATAATAACTATTTAACTTAAAACTATGTATTAGAAATTAACCAAATGCTCGATTTGAGACAGTTTTCATAATTTCTGGACAAATACTTGACACATTTTTTTGCAATTGCAGTCATGTAAATAATATACTTGAATTCACACTTTTCTAGGAAAATTTAGTATTTAGAAGAGCTGAACAAAATAATTAAAAAAAATGTTTTTGATCACTCTGTATCATAAAACCAGGAATGGTTTTCTAGCTTTTTTTTTTTTTTTTTTAAAAACGTTTCAATATTTAATGAAATTTTCAGAAAACATGACAGCATACAAGTGAGATATTAAACTGAAATTTGATATAAGTATTCAATGAGATAGGAGCATTTAAAAAAAAATAATTTTTAACTCCACATGTGTAAAACACATCATTTTTTTTTCTTTCATATTTTTTCACATGTGGGACAACTTATATAAAAATTTCAGTAATGTCATTCAAATTAAGAAAGAATTCAAAGATATGGTAAATTATGTTGCAGTTACTTTTATTTCCATCATGTATAGGGTATTTTCAAGGTTACAATTGAATAATCTCGTTTTCTGATTTCATCGTGTGTGATAGCAGGGAAAACTTAGATACAGTGAATGTTTTTACCTGAATTGAGGTTTGATCTTTGAACTGTGAATTAGACGTAAATATGATGTACAGTTATATCATTGTAGAATGACTTGTTATATAAAATATTTTTGGAAACTAATTTTTTGGGCAGTACTTGTGACATTTTCATTTGTTTAGAAAGAAAGAAAGAAAATTTTTTAATTCTCTATTGTCATTTAATGAATTGATATTATTCTTAAAACCACCATCCCGACTGTGCAAAAATAGTCTTCTCTTCATGGTAATTTTTTATTATTACTTCAGTAAATAATTCTCATTCATATTGAGAATTTTTATTCTCAAGTATAAATTTTGTCTGATATTTTTTGTACTTTATAGGGCTATGATATTTTTTAATATTATTGTATGAGATTAATCATTTCCTCATATAAGAGAAGCTTGTATTTTGTATTTCTATTGTTTTTTATGTATTTTATAGAGGAGTGTTACAAAATGGCACCATTAATAGAGGAGAATCTTCAGGCTGTTGACAATCGTCTAGCTATGTTAAATGCAGTCGATGATAAAATAAGTGCAGCTATTGAGTTATTTCGCACTTTATCTAATCAGGATGCTCTTAAATATTCAGCTGGTGAAAATTATTCTCATAGTACTGTACATTTTCCTCAGCCTCAGGTAAGTTCCAATTTCACCTTCTAACTAGAAGCAATATAAACTTTTTAGTTATCTTCGTGATATATCCAAATCATTTTATACAGGAGGCATTTTGGAAATTATTTTGATAATGAATATTTTACCCCTGATGTAAGTGTGTTAACTCAAATTTTGACAGATATATTACACTGTATAGTTAGATGCATTAAATTCTGTATGCTTACTAACCTATGGTAAATTGGCTTTCCTTCTCTCCAAAAATAGTTTTCTGATTTTTGTGTATTCAATTTTACATTGAAATTTATGAGTTTTACATTCATAAAATCTAATCCTTGTTT
This sequence comes from Stegodyphus mimosarum, assembly GCA_000611955.2. NCBI lineage: Eukaryota > Metazoa > Arthropoda > Arachnida > Araneae > Eresidae > Stegodyphus > Stegodyphus mimosarum. The sequence goes on from KK120832.1 coordinate 140,381, forward strand.
ATTTTATCAGATTTCTCAGCCCTCTTCAACCATGGCTTATTCTAATATTCAGGCTGTGCCTTCTCAGGTGTATGTACCTGCATCATCAGTTGTACAGTATGCAAAAACAGTTTCTGAAGAGAACAATAAATCAGTGTTTTCAGCCCAAACACCAATATTACATCAGTCTCAAATGCAGACACCTCAAAATTGTATTCCTGTCTCATCTGTGCAAGTTACTGAAGCTAGTCACTCAATACCAACTTCAGATAATTCTACAAAACCTTCATCTAATCAAAATATACCAGCCAGTGCAGTTTTAAACCCCACAAATCCGTTGGGTGGTTACTACATGCCTTCCGGAATGCCATATCAAATGCCATTACCTAATTTTCAACCTCAAGGTGAGTGATTATATCAAGATTTCATTAAGTAAGCTGTTTTCCCATAACTGTCTAAGAAATGCAACTATTCTTACTATAAAAAGGAAAAAATTTAGTTATTACCAAAAAATCGGTAATGTCTGTTTTATAAATATTTACATAATATATTGTGAAGATTTATAGAATACTTTTTTATAACACTTTTTGAACTTAAATTAATAATTTTTGCCTTCATCATCATGTAGTATTTGAACAGTTAGTAATAATTTGGGTTGGGCAGATAGTGCAAGAATACAGAAAAATGTACTCAACATAAAGATCAACAGGTGAGATTTGGGGTATATATCAGAGAACTGCAAACAGTAAAGTCATATGGACATAAATCTCAATTTCTAAGAATGAAATATGAACCTTATAATTTCTAACTTTGCATTTGTGTTAGTCCAAGACTCTACTGCTGTACTTATCGAGTACCTAGAAAGCCATTACTCAGAATAATATCAGTTCGAATAAAGAAAAAAAGATGGCTTCCCATTTGGTATAGTTATTTTAAACATGCTGATGAATTCCCAAGCTAGTGAGCCTGGATTCATATCCCAGATAATGCGAGTACTTATGACTACAGTGTCTTTGTAAAATTGGGGTGTTTAAAATCTGTTGAGCCAGAAGCCTTCTCAAGAGATTGTTAAATATACAAACCCTTTGAATTTCACCTAAATTAAATAATTCAGTCAAATGAAAAGAGAGTCAGTCTTAGAGCATCAACTAAGTAATTTGAAGAGATAAAAAAAAAAAAACTGAAACGGCAAGACCTGGTGAGTATGTGAGGCAACACAAAACATCCCAATCAAGTAAGTCTTAGAAAATCAACTCCTTGGATATATTCCCCAAATCTTTGTCTGACATTCATCAAAATGTGAGCCTGAGTATTGTCATGATAGCAGACAATACATCATAAATTGGTTACTTCTGGGCACTGTGAGCCTTAAAATTAATGAAACAAGTATTTTCCACGAATTTATAACATTACCATTGAGTTGGCAAATTTTTTTTTAGGTGTAATTAATCAGAAAGCATCTTTATTTTTATACTTAACAAGTCAAAAATCTCCTAAAATATTCATTGCCTTAATCTACACTATATTTATGCATTTATCATCTGCATTACAGTATTACGTCGGAAGAAGCATCATAATATAGCTCTCTTTTTTTTTCCCCTGATAAATTTGTATGTGGTAATGAGATGTATAAATTCAGTAAAGGAAAATTTAGATAGGTCTTTTATCAGAAGATTAGAATTGGAAACACATTTACAAATGGTTATCTCTGCAGTTAAAGGCTGTCATTCTGTGCTTTCCCTAAATAAATAAGATCATAAACTAAGATTTCATTAGTTTCAGAATGAAATTATTGTTTAAAAAGTTAGATTTATATCATGAATTTTGATTTAAAATAAGAAAGAGCTTTAGAGCTTAGAATCATCAAAAGTCAAATCAACTATAATCTCTGACATTTATATTTTGATATGCTAACTAGTATATGGTGTGATGAATTACGAAAGATTGGTTAATAAATATGTTTTTGCTGATAAGATTAGTAACTGGTAATAGATAGTTAATATTTGTTAAAATATTTGGAATCTAATTAATGACATGTGTGGAATAGAAAAATTATGCTTGATCATAATTTTTAAAAACAGTATAACTAATATGTAGCTTAATTTTTAAAATCAATTTCTTTTCCATACATGTTTTTCAGAAATTAAATTCTCAGAGTAGGGTCTCGGAGTCTCAATAAAGGGGATGAGGGAATTTCATAGTTTCAGGAGGGAATATGGTCAGTCTTTTATTGAGCTGTTAAGTATTATTTGTTAATTTATGAATATAAAAACTGCTTTTAAAGTTTTTATATTTAGCAACATTTTCTATATTTTTGTTTTTAATTTATAAAACATGTTAAAAAAGAAGTTAAATTGAAATAAGTGTATATGTATTTTTCGAGTTTCAAAAAGAGGTGTGGATCTAGCTATGGTGAAGAGGGTGTATGGGGCAAAGGAGGTTAAGAACCACTGTCTTAGTTTGAGTTTTTTAGGTCATAAATTAGCATATCATGTAAAATTGTAATAGGAATTGGTCAAGTTTTTAAACAGAAAAAGAATTCTGGATGTTTGACTTTGCAAGCTAAGTTTTATGCTATTATAAATCTTTTTATATAATGCTTAAAAGGTAAATTTTAATGAAAAGTACATATAATGGCTGCTATTTTTCAAGATCATAATGTTATCCCTAATTAACTGAATTAATAAAATAAGAGATCTGGGATTTTATCTGTATTAAACCACCTAAGATTATCAGCATACTTATAAAACTGTACTTTTATTTTAAATTTATATGGTAAGAAGCAATTTTGATTATTGAGATTATAATTAGAAGATTGTTGGTGGGATAATCATAGTTATTTATCTTTCAATTTATTTTTTTGAATTTGATTAAAAATGTATTTTTAGTTATATTCATAAAGATAAATATAATTAATATATAACTGGTTGTAATGAAAGTTTTCCACCAAAAAACATTCTTAATAAACTTAGGGGAAAAAAACATGAAAGCAGTACCTTTAATGCTGGCAGTAATCACCGCCTAAATCTATGATTTTCTGCCAACATTTTGGTAGTTTTTCAAAGCATATGGTCCAGAAATTTGGTGGCTGCGACTCCAAAAACAGCTCAACCTCATTTCGAACATCTTATGCCGAATGGAAGATACCACCAACAAGATGTAGCTGAAGGTGTGAAAAAAATGTAGAAGTCCGAAGGAGCAATGTCGGGGCTATATGGTAGGTTTGGCAAAAGATCCCATTGAGTCCATATAGAGTCCAGCTAATGAATGCGGACACATGTATGTGGTTTTGCGTTATCTTGATGCAACATTACCTTTTTGTGCCTGAACTCTGTTTGACATTTTTGCTTGATGGCAGCATCAACATGGACTAGCATCTTGCTATACACCTTATCATTGAGGGTTTTACCTTTTCCAGATACTCTTTGTTGATAATACTACAGCAATCTTACCAGATACAAAGCATGATCTTTTTGTTAGTCAAACTGTGCTTTGCGACACTGGTAGTGGGCACAAATCAACCCCCTTCTCAGCCTGTGTTGTTGAAGTAAATCCAGTTTTCATCACGAGTGATGATCCAATCCAGAATTTTGTCCTTGCTTTGATATTCGAGCAGATTAGTGCTGGCTCAAACATGTTTGTCCTTATCTGCTTGATTCAGCTCATGCAGCAGCCAGTGATTCAACTTGTACATCAAGTTTATGTGATACATAGGGCGACTAATGGACATGGCTAGTTGGGACGGCAGTGTCATTGTTGATATTCGAGCATCAAAATTCTTGTACATTTTGAAAAATTTGACCATTTGATATTGTGAATATGCTGCCACAATAATCTGCCAGATGACATCTTTTCCCCATATTCCAACCTCCAGTGATTTATGCATTTTCTATTTACTATTTTCTCATTTCTTCACCAGTATGGTGCAAGGGCCAACTTTTTAGAGCCATTAGGGGCTTATCAGACTAACGTCTAACTCCTTAGCAAGCTCTTGAGTGGTTGCATACTGATCTTCTTCCACAAGTTCTCGTGTAGAGACATTAGGTTTATTTCGAAGCAGGAGTCATGAAAAATGAGCAAACGCCTTTGCCGGGAATCGAACCACGGACCTCTGAAATACCGGCTCAGTGTGCTGACCATTACACCACGAAGGCATGCTGAGAATGTGGGAGATATACCTTATATACTCCCCTTTTTAAAGGGTGACTAGGGTTTTAGGGGACCTAGTCGCCAAATCCTGGGTGTGGAGAGTCATCATCCACAACCCTTTTAGTTTGGGCGCCAGTGTAGAGACATTAGGTTTATTTCGAAGCAGGAGTCATGAAAAATGAGCAAACGCCTTCTCCGGGAATCGAACCACGGACCTCTGAAATACCGGCTCAGTGTGCTGACCATTACACCACGAAGGCATGCTGAGAATGTGGGAGATATACCTTATACTCGTAGGTGGGACTCATCAACATGAGAAGGTCAGCCAGAGTGCTCTGGTTCTTGAAGGTCATGGTCCTTGTTTTTGAACTTTCGGTACCAAATTTTTACACTGTCGTATGATACAACATTAGTACCTAAAGCTGTATGGATGATTTGGTTGCATTCTGTAGCTGCCTTTTTCAACAGAACTGGATGTAAATTTTGGTTCTAATCTGGTAGTGTGATAGTTCCATCAGATACCTTGTACTTAATAATAACGATATTTTTTTACGTATTTCACAACGCAGTGTTCTAAAGCAAGTCTCTTTCAAATGCCAAAAATCGCTTGTCAAAATATGATTAAACATACCAACGTTAACTGTTTGTGCAAATGATATTTGAAGTGGCAGGAAACTTTCATTAAAACCCAATATTTTTTAAACACATTTAGAAAGATAATTTTTTTTTAATTTTAAAGTGTACAGTATAAGATTTAAGTTAAAAGCTTTGCACAAATCAAAAATTAATTCCCCCCCCTCTTCTCTTTGTGTAGACATCTGAAAATGGGATATCAAGATTTACTGAATATCAAATGTTTACAAGCATAGAAATTTAAAGACATAAAAGTTCAGTGTTCTTGGATTTCTTTCCATACCTACAACGCTACTGTATCTTGCAAGTCTTGGCTGTCTGTTTCACACTAATTTGTAAAATAATTCTAATTTTGTATTTGTTTTCGTTGAGCAAGTTTATCAGATTTAAATATCAAAATATGTTTGTGAAACTTTTCATCAAATAAAAATTTTTTGTTCTTGGAATCTTCAGACTTGGATTAAGTATCTGCAAGAAGCACTTTTTCACATCATTGAAGTCTGAAAACACACTTGACTTGCATTAAGACAGAGAAAGATAATTTTCACTTATTTAGATTAAACTCTAAACATAGAAATCTGTAAAGCATATGGAATTAAAAATTTTAATTGCAAAGTGTTTTATTAGGATATTTGCATTAGTCCAGAATTGTGGTTTTTCATAAAAGTGAGGAAATTTAAATTTTGCATTGAAAAGTAGTATTTTCTCCTCATACTAACAAAGAATTTTTTTATTATTATTTTATAATAACATAAACAAAGTGAAAAATAGGAATATCTTTAGAATCCTGTGCCTTGGTTGCAAAGATTTAATTAACAACCAAATTAATGAAATGAAACTCCTATTACTAGTGCAAATTTAGCCAAAAACTAAGAAATTCAAGAAGTCAACATTAATTCTAATCAACTATGCAATTTAAAAACCAATTCCAAAAAGTTCAAAATAAATTACAAATTTTTTAAAAAGAAAACTAAATAAATAAAATTAACATGAAGGAGTGAAAAATATAAGTAAATAGGTAAAAGAAAATTGTCTGTCAAGTAATAGCTAGTAGTTATAAAGCAAGTACAATTTAAACGTAAATGAAAATTTTAGAAAAATGAGCAATTAAAAGTCAATGAGACAGTGCTGACTCATCAGGGGGAATTAACTTATCTTATTCAATCCAATTCCTCAGACATTGTGTTTCGTCCGTGTCATGCAAAGGTAATCTAAAAAAAAAATTTATGCATCGTAATATAAGTTTCCCAAAATTAGCAAACCCATATTTCTAAAATTGTATTTACTTTACCACTACTAGCTATTGCTTGACAGACAATTTTCTTTTACCTATTCACTTCCATTCTTCACTTCTTCATGATCATTTTATTTATTTATTTTTCTTTTTAAAAATATTTTTAGTTTATTTTGAACTTTTTGAAATTGGTACTTAAATTGCATGAATGATTGAAATTAATGTTGACTACAAATTGAATTTCCTAGTTTTGGGCTAAATTTGCGCTATTAACAGGAGTTATTTTCAGTGTATTAATTTGATTATTTAATTTTATAGATTTATTTTTAGAAACTAAGATTTTGATAACTTCAGAAATGTGTAAATAACTGAAATTACTTGAAATTTAGCAATGTATTAAAATTTAACATTTAGAGAGAAATCTGGGAATTCATTTTGTCAAATCTTTGTTGATAGCAACATATTACATTTATCGATGTCTGGTTTTTCCAATGGTATTTGGAGTGAACATTAATAAACCATTGTAACAATTAACTTTTGTATAGATGAATCATTTTTCTGCTGCATAAAATGAATATTAAAGGAAAAATTTCTTTAATTTAATAATATAATGAATTTTAAATTATAAAATCGTGCTGTAATATGTAAAATAAAAATATTTATATTTATTTGTGTAATTTCAAAGTATGGAAATTATTTCAAAATCACAATAACTCTTTGTGAAGCCATGGGATTCACAGAACCCAGTTTAGACTATACATGTGAATAGAAATAATGGGAATATAAACTGTATGAACAAAAGTTTATATAAATGAAGATAATGGAAATATAAGTTATCAACCTGTATCAAATAATAAAAAATGATCATCCAATCTGTGCTGTGAATGGTGTCAGTTATGTTATTGTTCATGATATTGTTTTTGTTGACCAATTATGTGTCAGTGACATTGTGAATTTTGATAATTTTAATTGAACTGTTACTGAGAAAACAGAGAATTCTTTTGTGTTTTTGAAGTATCATCTTTGATGTGAATCATCTTTTCATATATAGGTTATATGCCACCAGGTTCTACATTTCCAAATTTTATGCCCATTCCATACCCTGTACCACCTGTGGGGCCTTATTTTCCTTTTCCATACTGTTATGTAAACAGGTAATTTAGTTTATTATTATTATAAAGCCCTGTAAAAAAATACATTTCATATGTTTGATGTAAATTATATTACTTTTATGCTCATTTGCATTTTACACTCATTTGAACATTTTATTTATTATTTCATGTAATATTTTTAACACTATTATAAAGTGAAAGAATGTTTCATTCTTATTTTATGACCAATATCTATAACACAGTTAGCAATGTTAGTTACTGAATGCCTGGATGAACTAGGGATATATTTTATTCACACACTATCACATTTTTTGATTAATTTTTTAATTAATTTTGCTATTGAAATTCAATTGAAATGGTTGATTACTTGGTTTACTTTAACTATGGAAAAGCATGCAAGGGCTATCTGGTCCATTGAGGAGTGTTTTCGTGAAAAACTTTCTAAAAGAAAGTAACAAATATTTACATTAAGTAGTTGGAGTATGACTATTCTATATTTATATGCTTGAAAACTCATAGTTATGACTTTGTTCTTATTTTTACTTCAGTACCCCTGTCTCTGTATCTTACACATACAAACATTCAGTCAGTATGTGTTTTGTAAAAAATGCAAGCTTGCAGTCCTTTTATTATTCTTTTAAGCTGGCACATTTTTCTTCCTGGTTGGTTACTGTTATGAGTCAATTTTATATTTAAAACTACTTTATTTTTAATTTGTTACCATTTATCAACTTTTAACATGAATAAGTCTAGCTTTTATGTGTATTTTTTGTTCCATATCAAATGCTATAATATAAGTAATTTGATAACGAAGTAATATTTTATGTTTAGTCTTTTATGTTAAACCTGTTTTAATCATTAGTTTACCTATTATCCTATTTTAACATTATTTTATCGATCCATTTTTAATATTAATTTATCTTTTTAGGTTTTTTAAGTACTTTGGCTTGAGAAAATCGATATTAAAGGAGTCAAATATAATAGTAAATGAATAATATAAATGTTGTAAACTTTTCATTGAAAAACTGTATTGTAATTGAAATTATAAAAGAAATAGTAAAATTAAGAGATATAGATAGGAATATTCATTAAATACAAATTGTATTAAGTTGCCTATTATAATGTTTGCAGCTTTTTAACACCTCATTTGTATGCAAACCTGTGAAAGAATTTTTCGTTCTAACATATTAACCCATTGACTGCAAAACCATGAAAATTGGCAGTAATTTTGCTGCAGTTATGCCAATTATTCCTGCAGAATACTCAAGGAACTTACCCCTCTTTTATTTAATAAATTATCAGTATTTGACTTGCTTTGTTTTTGTACTTTGTTAAAAATGCTTTCATCAATTTCTACTATTTTGTTAGGCTCTGCTGTTTAACCGAGAGCTCTGTTTAAAATACTATGAGTTCAAATTTTCCACAAGTAACTTTCTCAGTCTGTCACTATCTTGTCAGTCGTATTCAACTGACAAATAATGTGTTATTTCAGTACATACTTCTATAAATAAGGTAAGATTGCTATAACTTTGAAAATAATTCACTGCTTGTTGTTTTGAAGAAGGCAAGTTTCAGTTTTTTTTTTTTTTTTTTTTTATTTAAAGGGAAAAAATGGGGCAATAGCAGTTAATTTATATTGCTGTTTTCTTGAACAAAAGGTAGTTATCAAGCATCATTTGGGGTTATATCAAATGAAAATACAGACTATTTGAAGTGTTAAAAGAACAAGAAACAGCATAATATTCGTAAATTTGGAGAAGTGTAAATTTGTTACTGTTACATTTTTGTGTGTGTGCATGTGTGGTTTTAACACCTCCAATAATCATTATTCAACATGTTATTTTATCTCAAACAAAGGTGCAGATGTTATGAGTGTATTATTTCCCACTTATCCATAATTGACGCTAAATGACATTGCATGGGGATAGTTTCACAGTTGACAAGATAATACAAGATTACTGAATTTTATGTTGTCAAAAGGAATCAAACTACATTTAAATTTAGCTACGAAATCATTCAAAGCAGTTTTTATTGAAAAAAGCAGGCAAATGAAGAACTCTGTCATAGAAAATAACTGTCTGATTCAGAATTTAAGCTTATTAAACATGCTACTTAGAAGTCTTCATATTTGTAATTTATAAATAAATTATAAATATTTTTAAGATTATGATTCTCGTCTTTATCTAGAATTTTAATTTATTTTTATTTCTATATAGAAATCAGAACCTAAAACTCTTATAATGATATATGATTTATGGTATGATTTTCCCTTCATGTAATCATTTGTGATTTAAAATATTCACTTCAAGAACATATTAATAGATTGTGATAATACTGCTTGAATAATAAAATTAGAATTTCTGATTAAGTATGTATGTAATTTACAAGAAGTTTTTTTTTTTTTTTTATGGCTTTGAAATTACATGTAGACTGATCATATGCACCTTTTTATAGTTGTAAAACTGTCGTTCGTAGTTAGCTATTTTTTCAAGTTCTGCTGTGGTTGGAATCTTGTGTTTGTGCATAACAGTTGTGAAAATAAAGGCCTTATAAGATTTAGTAGATGTATGTTATAAGCATTATAAGCTTTTTTATTCTTACTCATGTATTATAATCTAACTAGTATTAATAATATCTTGATTAATTATTCTATTGCATTTAGAATTTTCATATAATAACTATATATATATATCAATTACTTTTCCAATTTTCTGAAAACTGAAACTGTGAAACTGCTAACAATATTACTGCTTATAAATTGCATTTAAATTCAGAAAGCTATTTTATTTTATTAGAATGGAATTCTAGTTGTAAAATAGCTGTTATTCAAATAAGGCATTATTTATAAAAAATAAATAAATGTAGTTCAAGATTGCTGCTAACAATTTTGCTATCTTTGTCTCCATATATCATTATTAAAATATGATTTATATATTAATTTTAAATATTGTTTCCAAAAATTTATTTGTATGTGTTTTTAGTAGTACTCCATCTGCTCAAAGTACTGCCTGCACTGGTTCTGTGCCATTTACACAATTTAGTGAAAATTCTCACACATCATCAAATTCTGCAGTAAGTACAGAGGAAACTGCTTCATCTTCAGCACTTCAGGCATCAAATTATTCAAGTGATTTGCAACAACTCCTTGTGACAAGTAATGCTAATGACCAAAATGAAATTACATCAGCTAATGTTAATACAAAAGCTGCTGGGGATATCAAAGCCTCTGAAGAAATGCTTAAAACTGAACAAATGTAAATAAATATTCTGACCTTGCAAAGAAACAGTTTATTGACAATGAAAATATATTTTTCTGTTTGTGCTGTGAACTGGTATTTATAAGTTTAAATGTAAGTAGTTATCTCTATCTAAATTTGTGTCGTTCAATAAAAAGTTAATAAATTGTAAAAAATTTTAACTTTTTATTAATTTTTTATCAGATTTATTAATTTTCTATAGGATGAAACAAATATTTTTAATTTCAGTGATGGGTTTATGATTAATGGGCTTTATAAAGCAACATAATTTTACATTTTTGAAAAAACTAATGAAATGTGATTGAAGGATTTTCATTATTAATGTCCTAACTAATTTAACAAGAGAAAGTTTTGTTTTTCATGTTTTTAATACTTTTTATCTTTATTACAACTTTTGCTTTTTATTGAATGAATCATTTAAAATATATTGAATTTAAAAGTTTTCACTTTATTTCTGAGTAGTTTTAGTTTTTAATCTATATAAAATTCTAATCAGGATTATGATTGCAATTTAATGAAGCAACAAAAGGAATTCTGGTATTCTGAATAGGTATTCTTAAAAACATTCCATAATATATTTGCTTTATTGAAAAATTTATTTTTCATCTACAATAGTCATTTTATCTACATATAAATAATTTGAATTGTAAAAGATGTTTATATAAAGGTTATCACTGTATATACAACATATGCATAATATTGTACAAATGTTCATGTATCTCTTAATTTGAGAATATAGTCCTGAACTGTAAGTTTAGTTACTTTTCAATTTAATTTGTGTCTGATGTGTCAAGTGAAATATTTCTGCTTTTATGCAAGCAAAATTCATTTAAAAAATAGTTTTTTAAAATGTCAAATGTTTGAAATTTTAAATTGTAAATATTGTACAGGAGATATGTATGTATTATGCCTTTTGTCTATTGTAACTAGATCGTGAAGTACTGTTGGTTTTGCTATTACTTGTTACTAATTTTTAAAACATATTGCTCAAAAGAGAAGCCTATATATGTAGCTTGCCAAAATTTATTGTATTTTATATTAATATTATTCTTTTAATGATTTTGAAATGTAACTAATGATGATGTTTTGTAGTTTATTAAATTCCTATAATTTTCTAAGAGGTATCTTATATTAATAATAGACAGTATTACTAGACTTTTAAAGTATTTTTAAAACTCAAAAATGTGAAAGTAAAAATTGATTTGTCATTTAAATTTTTTATTTTGAAATATTTTGTAAATATTTTTAAAATTATATGAAATTCATATGGATACTTTTACTAATACTTTGAAATTAAGTTGATTAAAAATTGGCAGCCAAAAGCCAAAGCAGTATTTCTTGATGATGATGATGCATTATGACTGAAATATTTTTAAGAAAGCAAAGAATTTCACATACATAGAAACCAAATGCTTAGTTTTTAGTTACATAAATTTTCTAAACCATGTCATCTATTTTATTATATGTTATCTAGTATTTTGGTTTTGGTTTATTTGAATATGGAAAAGCACTCGAAGGCTATCGTCCTAAGGGGAGAAGTGTCTTCGCAGAGAACGGAACTACCAATGCTCGTTGACTTTACTGCTCGGCTGCTGGTAGTTCCTAGTACTATGGAGAAACATCTCTTTTATATCAAGGATATTTTAAGACTTATATGATATAGCATCTCTGGAAATGTATTATCTCTGGAATGTAAATTTTATTATGTTGTAAAGAACATCCATTCTTCAGTAGGCCAGTCAAAAATTCATCTGGGTTAAGTATGCTAGGTAAATGTTTGACACAGTCTTCAGTTACATAGCATTGAATAAAGTACAGCTTTATATGTTCCACTGTATTGTCTACAGGCTGAAGCTGTAATTATGCTGTTACACTGTCACCTTTTATAAAGAAATTTTAAAAAATTAAATTCTAGGTGTTAGAAAGTTTATATTTGCCCACTTAGTTGTAGTTATATATAGTTTCCATTTTTTATGTGCTGGCTAATTTCAAATTCTCTTTAAAAGTAGTATATGAGCTAGTGTTTCTTTTTTTACCTGAGGATTCAAGAGAAAAGGAGTTTCATCCTATCCCTTTTACTTGAATACAAAACAAGATTTCCAAAATTCAGTGTCATTTGTGGGCAGCCAGACAGTTAACTGCAGGAAACCTAAGTTACAGTGATTCTGAGCTTACGTAGCTTAACAGTTCTTCGTAAATAGGTTTTATTAATGCAGTCAATGCATGTATGTATTCTTTGATTGAAATATGTAGCCTTAAGCTTTCTTTCATTAATTCCTATATATTCAGACTTTGTCTTTCTTTCACAGCAAAAATTTGTAACTAGGTTTTATATTTATGTGGGTATGATTAATGGTTTTGTGTTGTTGAAAAAAATAAAGCTGTTGATAACAGTACTTCACAGCATTATGAAATAGTTCCAAAAATTTATATTGAAATACTCCCAGAGCAGTTAACTTTATTTAGTTGTATTTATTGTTGTACCTGTGTCAGTGGGGGGAGGAATCGACTATTTTGGTAGAGTTGACTATATTCCAAATAGGGAGTAACTAATAAAAATTTATGTAGACTTTTTTCAGTATCTTTTATAGCAATTGATGTTTATTGTCATAATTTAGTTCCATATTAAAGTTTAATTCTTATAAATTATTAGCTGTGAGTAAAAAATGTACATTTATATTGATATTTAAATTTTATGAAGCAATTAAATAAAACTAATATTCTGCTATGATTATATTCAATATTTTCATATTTAGTTAATGTTTTATAGTTTATAGTTTTATAAAATTTAGTTAGTTTCATATTTAGTTAACATGATGCATTTATTGCTTAGGAATGCACAGTTAAACCTTCTTAGCATGTAACCCAATTAGGACCTCACTCCTAGCAAATCTTGGAGAGAAGATATGTTGAGAAGACTTTGTTTCTTTCTTAAAATGGCAGTAAAAATATACTCTCGACATTAGATAAAAAGTTAAATTAATTGAAAAACATAGAATGCCCAAAGCAGCGTTTACCAAAAAGCCAAACATCTTGAATAATTTTCTTGCATAAAAACACAAGCTTTTTATTGCTTGCTACATTTAATTGCTTGCATGCAACATCTGGAGAGAAAAGAAAAAAAAAAAGTTATTCAGAAATTGAAGCCATGCTTCTTAAATGGCTCAGCAATTCCAAAGTCAAAATTTATGCATATATCAGGAGCTGTCTTAAAGGAAAAAAATTTGGAAAGTAATATTTGGACTAAGCAGTTTAAAGAGAAATGCGATGTCATAAAGAAGTTTATGGAGAATTAATATTCATGGATATTACTTACATAGAAAAATGAGAAAATTGTGTTTTGAAAGATGTTTCACATCTATATCAACCCTCAAATATTTATAACTTAGATGAAGTGTCATTGAATTTTCATTTTGTACCAGGTGACATTATTTTTCCATTTCAAAATGTGCTGCAGGAGCACAGAACAGAGAAACCCAATAACTCTGCTCTTGAAACAAACTCTTTCAGGTGTAAGCATGACTGAAGCCTCGTATCATTTATAAATATTTGACATCAAAGCCTGTTACATTTACACACTAAAACACATTTTTATTCTTTAGCTAATGGCTTTCAAAGAATTGGACAAAAAATTTCAAAATAAGAAGCAAAAAATCTTTTGGACAGAAATCAAATGACTGAAAGCAGTTAAATAAAAGTAAAGTGATTCTTCGTTGAATATCACGTTTGTTTTGCCATCTCTGGATCAGTAATTTATTCTCAATATCAAATGTCATTTTTGGAAGTTTCCTGTCAAGGATTGAATCATCATCATTGGTGACAGTTTAGAGTTTCTACTTTTCATTTCTTGATGTCACCTATTATATTTTCAAAAGCTAGAATGATGTCACTGCAAATTGTGCATAAAATTTCTTCACACCTGGCAGATTTTCATATTGGACATATCAGAAGCTAATAGTGAAACATGTAGAAAACAGGATTTCATTTGCACAGCTTTTTAATGGAAAAAGCTATTCAGATTGATGATAACTCTTACTCAGCAGCCGTGGTATGGTGTTTATGTCAGATGGAGCACCAGATTCAGAAATCATAGGGAATACCAAAACTGAATGCTGCCATTGATGATGGAACTTCCAAAGGTGTCTTCAAGGAAAATTCTCTAAACGTTATCAATCAAAAAGGACATCAATCAAAAGGTCTTTAAAAAATATGTGTCGTCCTTTGAGAAAATAATTTTAAAGGAAGATCACAAATATTTGTATGCTTGTATCAAACTGAATGTAGCATTTTCCATGATTATTACAGAAAAAAATGAAACATTAATTTGCAGATATTTTTAACACTAATATGGTATGGGTTATCTTACTTCCAATGATAACTTCTAAACAAGGTTTAACTGAGTTAATTGGTAATAAAATAGTTTTCTTTTGTTGAAAGGATAATTTTCTAATTGTTTAGAGGACTTTTAGTATTTTCCATTTAGTCTTACTTACACATAGACAACTTATTTTTATCCAAGTAGAAGTGAATTGTTTTTGTTTTGTTGTCCATTATCTAACTTTATATTATGGTGAGAAACTGATAAATCTGATAGTTATTTTAATCATTGCAAAGGTGTTTGTCAGCACTTTTGTGTTTGATATTTATTATAAATGTAAATATTTTTTTTTTCCTCCTAAGTTATGGTCTCCAGGTTATGAATGAGACAGGTTCAGGAGAACAAACATGTTTAAGATTTATCTGTAACCTGTGAAATACAAATTAGAATAAATGTTACAAAATTAATTTAATTACAAAATGAATAAATATATATTGGCTAAAAATAACTAACTTTAATATTAACACAATAATGGCTTATGTATGGTAATAGTGTAGTACAGTAATGTAATAATGTCCCTGTTCTGTTATAAGTTACAGAAACTGAGGTGATAGTTCTTTAAATTTGAAAAATAATAATAATAACAATTTCATTTAGTCAAGAAATGTTTTTAAAAGAATAATTTGAACACTCACTTATTATTGCCTGAATGCTGCACTGATTGAAGGACTCCATGTAACACAAGATAGATTAATATTAATTATGAGGTGATAATGGTAATGATGGCTTTGGAATTAAAAATTGATTTGCTTTAATATCATCACAAGAATAAATGTAGACTCGCAAAGTTGAATAGAAAAATTCAGATGAAAGTGATGTATGTCTTGTATAAGCAGTGGGATTTTTGTCAGTAAACTACTTATGCTATGTGACTTTCTTTATATGTTGAGAAAACACGAGTTTGGTATTGTTAATGTGAATCTTGTGAACCCATTCCTAAGTACAGAGCACCATTTATGTTCGTAATCCAGGAACTTCCTATAATAACATCAAATTTAATTGTAATGCTTTAAAAATGTCTATTTTTTTTAAGTATTAGATATGTAATTAATATTATATGTCAGTTTAAAATAGATAAAACAATGTGAATTGTTTCAATTTTAATGATATTTTATTAATTAATTTTAGTGCATGTTAAACTGATTGGCATTTCTTCTTTACTGTTATAGTTTTTATTTGTTGTAGATGTTATCTGATTAAAGTTTGTATGATCCAAATAAAATTTATTATATATTGTTTTATAAAATGCTAAGAAATGTTTTCTTTAATGATGTTTTATATATGTTCTTTGTCTTTCTAAATGTACTAAATTATATCATTTCTTCATTAGTTTTGATTCAGAGCATTTTATCTAGGTTGTTAACATACATGATATTCATAAATAATTATTAAATTTATAATTGAATAGATATTCATTACCAAATTGAATAATTCATGGAGACAATATTTAATGTTTTTATTGTTTTACTAACAAGTAGACTATCCTAAACTAAATAAGAATTCGAATAACAGAAAAAAATTATTAAATTTTGGGCTGCAAACACTATTATTATTTCTTCTTAAAAGCGAACTTTTGAAAAGTAGGAGATATTCCTGCTCAAGATGGGCATGACTTTCCAATGTTTTCCAGATTAAAAAGTTTTTCTTTTTTTTTAATGTCACTTTGGCTATATTTTCCGCCTCAAAGAGAAAATTTTGGTGGAATCTTTGATTAAAATTCCATAATCTGGGTGAGCGTTGCTTGGCGAGAGTTTTGATTTGGTTGTGGTTTCCGGCTGTATGTTTTCTTGTGGCAAATCTAGAGCTTTATTTCAGTAACTGTAAGAGCGCGAATTTAGTATAACCAAAAGGTGTTTTTATTTTATTTATTTTTTAAATATGTTTGTTTTTAAGTTTTACTTTTTAATATTATTATTATTATACATATATGTGTAATGTAATATTTATAGAAATATTTGCAGAAGCTGTTGTTGGGAGAATGTTGGATTTCAGATGACGTGAAGTGTATAATTTATGATTTTGTTGTTGTTGTTGTTGTTTGTTTCTTGCATGTGGCAATCGAAAGATGTGGTATATTTAAAGCTCTGAAGTTTTGAACGAAAGTTGTTGAATGTGTTTTGACGATAGTAACTTGAATATTTTAATGAGTTTATGATGCATCCGTTATTAGTGAATTTAGATATATTTACTTGGTTGATAATTTTGGAGTCCGAGGAAAGTGTTATAAGACTTATTATTTATTATACTATTTTATTATGAATTACATAGATAGGATTATGTTTTCACTTGCAAAGCTGATGGGCTTTGTTTTACTTATATAGTATTTTATCATCTCATTTTACTATTCTGTTTACATAAAATAACGGCGTTTCACTACTACAAAACTTAAAAGTTGCTATTCTGTTTACGTTTAAAAAATCACATTCTAGTGCTTTCATTGCCGCCAAAAAAAATTCGCCAAATTTTGAAGGCCAAAATAGTTTGGCGCCAACTTACCCCGCATATGGAATTTTAGCCGAATCTCTTTTGGTTTGGAAATTGAACAGAGTTGTTCCATGTCATACCCATGGTCAAGAAAGGAAGAAGTTGCTTACCATTTAGCTATGTTACTTAATGGCTCATCCTGCTAAGCTATGTTTGCATGCAAAGTGCTTTACGGCACTCATTTCTTTGTTTGTCGTGTCCATGAACACGTGGAAGAGTGATTGCCAGAGCCTACTCCGAAGAGAGGTTGGACTTCTATTTTCCACCCCCAATTTTGAGGGAAAGCACCCCGGGGGGGAGTCCAGGGGTCTCCCACCCCTCTCCTCACTCACCAGTCCACACGAGAGGACTTTCGGCTTGCCTCATATTTAAAGTGCCGCCATGCCATACCGACACTATACATTTACAAGCATCCATGTCTTCTCCGGGATTCGAACTCGGGCCCTTCGGTACCGTAGTAGGCTCCTCTAACCACTATACCATCTGGGCGACACGGCACTCATTTGAAAGGCAAGAAACGAAGACTCGTAGCAGATCCTTTTGAACTATTCAGAAATACACTATCTTCACTTCTCAGCTGAATGATTGGCGTTTTTTACTATTTCTTTGGGTATTTAACTTTAATAATTTTGTTAAATTATTTTTAATTACTAGATTTTGTAAATTCATTTCGAAGAAGATGCAGATTTTTAGAAAAAAATATTTATATATTAATGTATGAGCTCGTCTTTACAGTATTTCTTCGTACCAGTGTACTTCGCACGTTAAAAAAATACCCAGAATAATAACAGTAGCTAAATTAAATTGAAACACCCTCTTAAATAATGAAAATTCCTTTGCATTTATTACTTGCGAATACCTAGATGGCAACACATCAACAAAAACAGTAATTGGTAAAAATTATCAGACATTTTGTTTATCAGAAATCTAACTGCAGCTCTCTTTCCTGCAAATTATTCTCTGAACATAATCTAAGAATGCAGAATTAGTCCTCTTTACATGAATCTGGGGGGGGGGTGCCGTGTCCCCCTCTCCAACAATATTCAGCTTTTTCCGATGATAACGCAATGAGTAATTAAGTAGGACTAGAATGTTCCTTTGTAAATGTGTTAATCTCTGCATAGATATTGTTAGGCTGAAAGGCATCTGTCTTTAATTTCATTCTACAGTTAAACCCACTAAAAAGAATTTTAGAGGACCGAAAGTTTGGTTTGCTGTATCTAATTTGATAAGGGAAAAAATGGATTATCTCACAAAATAGTGTAAAAATTTATTAATGAATTACAAAAAAGATATTAATATTGCCGCGTTTTCCAAAAAGAAATGAATAACTCTTAAATAATATTAATGGTTAATTACAATCATTGTTACAGGGTAAATTACTTAGGTAAAAGTTTATATACTTCCTTTCAATTATACATCTCTACTTACACATATACATTGAGCATTCCTCCGGATAATGGTTGCGACTTCTTTAAATAGCAATGTGTGGGTGTTTTTTTTTTCTCCCAAAATATCTTTATCTGCATCCATTCTGTATTATTCGAATAATATTCACTTTAGTATAGAATAAATGCCATACGCTTAGTACTAAGTGTGCACGTGAATTTTTTAGACAAAACATTTTTTTAATACAAAGTGAGAGTTAATAGCGAAGTTTCACTGTTAATGAAAACAAAAATGGTTTCATTACTAATTTGTTATAGATTCATTGAAAATATAGTCGCTTCTTCCAAAATATGTATGGTTTCGAAACAAAGGTGCAATAGCCATTATAAAACACATCTTAATTCTTGCAAATGATCTGAAGAATGCAAACCTCCCATTCAGAAGGCAGAACTTCCACAATTTTAAGTACTGACAAGAATCGGAAATTTCCATTCCTTGAAAGGCAAAGCTTCTGTACAGCCGCAAGTTCATAACAATCAGTTATGAGTTCTATCCCTGAACAGCAAAAAAAATAAAAATTTTTGTTATAGCATCAGCCTTGAACACAGCTCATTCAAATAAGTTGAATGGAAACAAATTGTTTTAACTTCATGATAGTTCCTGATTCTCCAAAAACTAAATACCGTATTTATGCGAATCTAATGCGCATCCCCATTTTAAAACTTTAAATAATAAAAAAAAATTTAAATGCGCATCAATGCTATGAGGAATTTATTGAATCTTATTTTATACAACAATAGATTTGTATATAAACTATCAATGGTATAACAATTTTATTTAATTTATTTATCAATGGTATAACAATTCAATGGGATGATAATTTTATTTAAATTTAGATACCATATTTTATACAACAATGGATTTATACATAAAGTAGCAGAACATAGAATTAACCTATTAGTGGGCTATTGTTATGTGAAACAATCATTGTTAATTACCACTACCGTATATACGGTACCTATCGTAAAATATGAACATTAAATAAATCGTAACATTTCTATCTAGCTAACAATTTCTACAATCAGTGAATAATAGTAAACGTCTTTATTCACTAATGTTTTCATCACTGGAATTCTCGCAGCTCTCTTCGTCAGAAGCAGATTCATTTCTTCTTTCCTCGGCGTCCCAAAGCACGTCATCGTCACTGCCATTCAATGAATTTGAAATGCAGCATTTCTTGAAGGATTTCACAATCATTGGTGCTTCGATGCTTTTCCAGGCAGCAGAAACCCAGCGTGCAACAATGTGCGGTGCAGCACGCTTAATTTTTCCTGTCGGGGTCAATTCACGATTTGACTCACAAAACCATTTTTCGTACTCCGCCTGAACGTACCCCTTAAAAGGTTTATTTATACTAACGTCCAGGGGTTGTAACACAGACGTCATCTCTCCAGGAATGATAACAAGATCACTGCCTAGGCAGTGCATCTTCTTTTTTACGTCGTCGGTGAGATGACTACGAAATGCGTCCAGACAAAGCATTGACGGTGGATTGGAGAGCCCACCGGGACGGCGTTTCCGTACATTTCGGAGCCAATCAAGCATTAATGATTTCGTCATCCACCCCTTCTCTTGGTTTCGAATCAGGACATCATCTGGGAACAGGTTTTCATTCTTAGGGGTTTTAGGGCATGTTTTCCGTTTGAAGATTAAGAAAGGGGGAAGTTTGCACCCGTCTGCTGTTATTGCCAGCATCACTGTTACGTGTTGTTTTTCACATCCCGAAGTTTTGGTGATAACTTCCTTAGTCCCCTTCTCCGTAATGGTGTAGTTACGAGGCATATCAAACCAAATTGGCGTCTCGTCAGCGTTGCCAATTTGCCCCATTGAAAAATTCTTTTCCTTCCTAAGTGTGATAACATACCCCTGAAATGTTAGTAGTTTTCCCTCAAAATCTGCAGGAAGCTTTTGACATATTGTTGTACGGCGTCTTAGAGATAAGCCCGTCCGCTTCATCCACCCATCCACGGCTAGCCTTAAACTCCAGTTTCGGTATTCTAAGAACTTCAGCCTCCTCTTTTGCTTTATTTCTTATAGTGTCACTAGTCACAGGTTGTCCATTCTTCCTCCTTTCACGTACAAATTCCAAAACTTTTTCT
>KK120833.1:18791-39386 GCA_000611955.2 Stegodyphus mimosarum
CCTCTTTCCCTACCATCAACCTCTCAAGAGGACTTTCGGCTTGCCGCATGTTTAGAGTGCCCCCATGCCGCACAGACACTATACATTTACAAACATCCGTGCCTTCTCTGGGATTTGAGCCTGGGCACTTCGGTACAGCAGTCAGTGTTGCTAACTATATTTTGGTTGGGCGGCACATGAATACGTTTTGATCATAAAAGCAGCATTAACAAGGGGAAAAAAAATTGTTAATTGAAAAACTCTGTTGGAATATTTATCCAAAAGTTACAAAGCACTAGAATCACCATTCAAGTTCAGTTTAATGCTGAAGATAAATTTCACTCCCATTTCAAAACCCAAGAATTTATTTTTGCTTGTAAATAAAAGAAAAGCTAGAACACATTCTTCCAGACACAACAGTACTTGTAGGCTGTGTCATATGGTACAAACAAGATCTGTGAAATCTTCATATGCAGTCGTTGTATTCGAAATTGGTCTTTATGTATGCTCTGAAACATTTTGTAAAACTTCGATGATTAATATGGAAAGATTGCTGATTCTGTATGCAAAAGTGTTATATCAAGAAAAAAAAATAAATATAAGAATGTAAAAAAACATGGACTTATATCATTAAGTAATAACCTGGTTCACTTTCCAGCTAATTTGATAATTTACATCCTATATACTTTGTATGAAGAATATAACATTATATTATTACTTGATTTAAATCTGCTTCAAACTTTTTTTAAAAGTTTCCATAAGATTATCATCAGACATTAGTTTCAACAACTAAATGTTTCTAACATAATAGACAGTCGGTTTCTAGATCATATCCAATGCAACTAGGTTTAAACAACTACAAATGTTTAATATCTTTAATAATTACATTATTTATTAATTT
Source organism: Stegodyphus mimosarum (assembly GCA_000611955.2). Lineage (NCBI taxonomy): Eukaryota > Metazoa > Arthropoda > Arachnida > Araneae > Eresidae > Stegodyphus > Stegodyphus mimosarum. The sequence goes on from KK120833.1 coordinate 19,672, forward strand.
GGCCAGTCTCTTGCCATCAGCATCATATTTATGATTTTAGATACTTATTAATTATATTAATCAGTGGTCTCAAACTCAAGGTCTGCGGCATGCACATGGCCCACAAAGCAATTTTATGGGGTCCATGAATACATTGTAATTGTATTTGTCTCTAATTTTTATGACAAAGATATGGCCGAAGCTTACATGCATGCCTGCTGTTTAAGGACAAAAGAATTAAAAGATTTAGGGACTTAGTCACCGTAAGCTTGTACATCAGGTCACATGACTAGGGTAATGTGCGCGAACTTACCATGTTGGTACTACAGTAGAAGTCCAGAAATCCGCAAAGACCAGAGGTTGTGCAGATTTTAGGATTTTGCGAATTTCAGAACAGAAAAAATAAATCATAATATTCAGACTAAAAGTGCAAAATAAATAAGATATATTAAATACATTTAATTATTATATACAATAAGATACATTATTACATTAATTTATTTTGTGCATTAAATTATTACATATATTACTCATTCTTATTAGTGATTACAGGAATATTTTAAAGCATTAAGGACATATACAATAAAGACTTATAAAAATGAGGGATATTAATAAAGTATAAAATATTTCATTTTTTTTTTTTTTACATGTTTGAAACATTTTCCTGATTAAGGTTTGTTTTAAAACTTTAAGATGTTCTAGAGTAATTTTTTTTTGTAAATTGTATAGATTCTTAATCTCTTGTTCTCTGACACAGCACTGTTATTCTAAATATTTTAGGCATTTTTCACCATGTTTCAAACCCTCAATATACGATATTTTCTGACTCCTATCAAATTCACTATCTGTGTCGGTGTCAGAATCATTTTCTTGCTGTGGCGAGTTCAAAATAGAGCTAATGATTTCATCATCGGTCATCTGATGTGCCAGTGTTGGCTCATCTGAAACACATCATCCATATTAAAAACCTCTTCTGGGCTAAGATTTTTTTCTGCCACTAACACAGAATCATTATTATTTGGTAATTGTGATGTCATTATTGAATAAATACTTTTTCTTCAGTATTTCATTCTCTATGTTGCAGTTTCTGGAACCTATAAATTTAATGTTTATATTTTAAGAGGCAGCGCGGATTTCCGGTCGGCAGATTTCCGGTATTTGACTGTATCAATTAGTTCACCAACCAACAGCTAATGGTGCTTCAGTATTCTGAAATTTCCAATTAAAGTACATTATTTAATGATCAATTCCCCAAACAAGAATTATTTGAAATAAATGTCAGCCTAACGTTCAATATTTTATTAGTTTTTGTTTTGTCTTCTGGCTCATCAGCTGCTTTCAGATCGAGTTATTAAGTCTGCATGCAAACTGAGTTTTAAGACCACTGATATAAATTATTTTTTACTGATTCCAAATAATGTAAGGCCCAGCAGCAGCTGACCAGTAAAGTCGCTGAACACTGGTAGTTCAATCTTGGATTCGAATCCTGGCAATCGAGCTGGCTGCATTCATGCTTCCCTATGCGTAATGTGTATACGAGCCAATTTCCATCAGAAAGTCCTCCATGAAGGCATCTCTTCCCTTAGGCAGACAGCCGTCGTATGCTTTGTCATAATTAAATGAACCAAACCAAACAATGTACCAGATTGCCTATTTAGTATTCTTGAGTATGTTTGGGTTCATTGTATCTGAATGTTCCTTCAGCCAAACACTTTGTTTATAATGATTTTGAATTTAGCAACACTTTAATTCATAAATTTAATTCCTTTCTAAAGGTCATTCATCATTTGAAAAGTTCTTAAATTGAAATTATTTTTTCCACAAGAATTAACATAAGGTGGATTAATCTATTCTTAGAAGATAATTACTTATTTAAACTTTAAAACATTACGAGTTCAGAAATAAAAGCAATGAAAAACATGAAATCTAAGATACAAGGCATAAACATACCATTATAGACAAAAAATTTTATTTTATTCATACCTACGCAAAGAGAAGTGGACAGCAAAAGCGGAAAGGAACAAGGAAGCGAAAAGCAATAGATATTATTCACATAAGGACTCCCTTACCACAAAAACATCAGGTAACTGTCTTCCAGGAACAACTTTAATTTTTTTTCTTTGTCTCTTAGTACCACTTAGTTCAGATATACTTGAGATTTACTGGGCATCCATGTCTCTAAAAATTTTTCCCATGAGATCCGTTGTTGTTTATGCTTTAAAATGATTCTAACGAGACATGAAATTGTCATTGAAATACTTATGTTGTCACTTGTCACTGCTTCATCAGGTGATATCATTACATGAACACTTGACATTTTGCCCCATTCTGGAAAACTTTTGAGGGTCAAAGAAACATATCTTTTCTTTTCCTTCATCTGAAGACATCTCTTTCCTATTGCTTTTTTCTACAGTTCTTTCATATTGAACTCATTTTTACAATTCTCTAGTAACTCCTTTGCAAGTTCTGTATACAGCCCAAAAAAAGTTCTAAATGTCAAATCTCTCACATATTAAATAATTATATTGTGCCTCTAAATTATATGGCACCTGCAATATGATTTAGCTGTAATTTTTTCCAGGCCGAATTTGTGCTACTGTACCTTACTTGTTGCAAGGTTTTACTAATGGGAGTTAAGCAATGGAAAATACTAATATGATGTTTTTAGGTATTAATTTTTGTGGCACAGCATAACTCAAAACATCTTTGAAAATCATTTGTTGTCGACTTGAACGTTTGTAAATTGAGACATAGTCCATCATCTAAGTTGTTTTTGGTTCAGATAATTTGATTGAGATAAGAGTAGGTTAGGTTTCTTCTAGGACAGTGGTAGAAATTGAAAAAATCCAGAAAAAACTGTGAGGTATCAACAATGATGCATTGCAGGGTTGCTTAAAGTAGATAAACACATATAATATTCTAACAAAATCAAATTACCAAATCCACACCAAAACTGCAATTCGTTATGACTATAAGAATTCTCAACCCCCTTTTTTTCCATTTATTTTTGCCCTATCATCATTAACTTCATTAAAATATTGGAAAGCTGTTTCCTTAAAATCTAGATGAAAAATAGCCATTTGTAAAAAAATATTTTAATTAACATGTAAAGGAGCAATGATAAAAAAACTGAATACTATTAGCGATGAGTATTCTTTTTCTCTTCAATTGAATCATGTAAAAAAAAAAAAAAAACACAGAAAGGAAACGGCTAAAACCAGATAATTCTTAATGTCATCCAATTGAGATATTGGAAAGCTGAAAGGCAAAATATATTTATATTCCAAGAAACAAAAAATGTACAATTATGTGGAAAACACCAATATCACCAGTTATGAGTTAAACCAACCAGTTATAAGACTATGTCTCAAGACTTTTGTTCTCATCTCATAAGACTAAACAGCAGTTAATTCAAATTTTTGCTTCTTCTATGCTATATAACAGCAGTATCAAACTGGGAGCCTACAGGAAGCATGTAGTCCACGAATACATTTCCCATAAATTAATTAACATTATGACATTAATTACTATGTACAGAATTTGAAAAAAATTTAAGGTTTTCAATGATTTTTTTAACTTAATTTTACATTATTTTAAAAACAAACATGAGAAATTATTCCCCAGGTAATCTATAAATGGAGGTAATTGATTTACACTGTGGTATAAATCTTATCCAGAGATCTGAAGATGTAAATTTGATTAACCATCTTTTGCACTTGTCAAAACATAAATAATATCAGTTACGAATTTTTGTAATAAGAAAAATCACTTTTATTTCATAACACATTTATATGCAAACAATTTTTTTTCCAGCTGAAAAGTAATAAGTTAAAAAAAAAAAAAAAAAATATTTTCCAGTAATATTTTTCTAAGGTTACAGACTTCATCAAAATTTGAACACCATTAAGTGTTGTAGATGAAAGCTGTGATAGAAATAAAAGAAGTTTATAATTTACATACAAATATATAAATTTTTTCTGCATGCGTCAAAGAAAAATTTAATAAATAAAAGAAAGATAATATGTAATATGTTGTCATCCTTTATTCTCAATTTTGTTTCACCCGGAAAGATTTCACAATTTATTTAAATTAAAACTTATTTAGTGGTTAATTTAACATATTAGAATTATTTGAAATGAATGTCTGGAAATTTAATATTTAGCTATCAATATGCGTGAATTACAAAGTGTACCCAACGGAAATTCCTTGCAAATACCAACTTTTAGCTTTCAAACATAAAATAAATATAAATTAGACTTTTTTAATTTCCATCATAATTATTGATGTTTATAAATATTTAGTAAATAAATTTCAGTTTAAAAAATTTGTTTGGTTGAAAAAACTTTTCATTTTAGTAAAAAAAAAAAAAAAATATTCACCCCCTCAGACACTTTTAGATTACGCATTCGGCCCGCATGCAATTTGAGTTTACATTATTTTAAAAACAAAATTGAGACACAGTCCATCATCTAAGTTGTTTTTGGTTCAGATAATTTGATTAAGAGTAGGTTAGGTTTCTTCTAGGACAGTGGCAGGAACTGAAAAAATCCAGAAAAAACTGAGAAGTAGGAACAATGATGCATCGCAGGGCTGCTTAAAGGAGATAAATTCATTAGTACATATATAATATTCTAACACAATCAAATAACCAAAGCTGCAATTTGTTACGACAATAAGAATTCTCAACCCTCTTTTTTTTTCATTTATTTTTGCCCTTTTAACAGTTTAAAAAAAAAGCAAAAAGCAAAAAAAAATAATATAGATGAATATGCTCCACCCAAATAAATGAATTAATGTATACAGTGGGTACCACTTAATAAAATCCTTGCTTTATACAATCAACCACTATTAAAATCAAAACCCAAGGAACAAATTCAAATGAATAAATCATTATAAAATAGTCGCTTAATAAAATCAAGGCTACCACTTATAAAATTCAAATGGATTTTAAAACTGTTAAGTCCAAACCCCAAGTTTGTGTTTCAAGTTCAATGATTTTGTTCAAAGTCGATTCACTTCCATACATGGAGGTGTGAATGGTAGAATTTTCTTATCTGGAATTGTCAAAACTCCCCCAAGTCTGTGTTTCAAAGTAAGCGATTTCATTCAAGGCTAATTCACTTTTACGCATGGAGCTGCAGATGCTACAATTTTCTTATCTGGACCAATCATGGGTGGGTATGGGTCACAAGAGGTTTGTCAGAACTGGCTCAGACCAGTTGGGAGGAAAAAGAAAACAGAAAAAAGATGTGAGGGAGAATCCCTATTAAAAAATTATCTTCTTTTGCTCACACAGTTTGTTCAGTTCACCCATCCACATCCTGCTTTTATTGTTTGGTCATGCCCGAAAATATCCAAATGCAAGGACTTAATTTATTACATAATGAAGGATTGTTGAAGCAATATGATACTTTACCAAAATGCAGCTAATGTTAAGCTTCTGTACAACTGGGAACTTCACAAACTGCATTATGTATGTGGAAAAGATGGGAGGCAATTTCAGATGAACTGATGGCATGTGCAAATGTCTCGCATAAGTGGAAAGTCTGCTGATGTAGAATCTGTCCTCTTGGAGTGGTTTTTAAGCACCAAGAACAAGAACAGCACAACATCATGAGAAATTCTGTATCAAAATGCAACAGAATTTGCCAAAATGTTGAGAGAAGAGTCTGTTCCTACCATTAGATGGCTCACAAGACGAAAAGAAAGAAATAATATTTTCAGAAAATTACATGGAGAGAAACAAGATGCAGGCTAATGAAACCGCTAACTGGACAGAAAAGAATTTAAATGGACTTTTGCAAGAATAGAAATCACATCAAATTTTCAACACTGATGAAATCATTAGTCTTGATTATCGAGCCCTACTTCTGTAATGTTTAAAAGTAAGTCATCAGCTGGCTGTTAAAAAAAAAAAAAAAAAAAAACATGTTATTATGTTATTAGATGCCATGAATGTTATTTTAAGTGCGTGAGATGAAATAAATTTGCAAATAATTTTAAATTGTTTTAAAAAAGCCGGCTTTCATCGAAAGCAAATTTCTGGAAACTCTCAAGATGTGCCAGAAGACAAGGGTGATGATGAAGAAATACATCGTCAGACCTTTCTCGAAAATCTGGGAACTGATGAAAATATCCAGACTTGCTATGAAAAGAATGGTGCAGAGATCATCAAAGTTATGAGAGAAAACAAAGGAATTAGTGAAAATGAATGTGTGTCTGCAGATAAATCCCAATCCTGTACTAACAGAGTCTTGACAAGCATTAAAAATTTTGAGAAGAATGCCCAAAGGTGGAAATACAGAAAGTCATATCTTGGAGATCACAGTTGGAAAGCTACTAATAAGAAATATGCAACAACTTGAATGAATAAATTTTTAAATAATGTTTGAGATGCTCACATACTGTATTGATCCATGCAACATGTTGAAATAGTTACAGTTTTTCTGAATTAAGTCTACTTTTGTCACTCATAGAAAAAAATAATGATAGTTTTATATAAAAAAAAATGCATGTAATTTACCTATTTACCAGCATATCGAAAAGAGCATTAATCTCAGCAGCACAGCTGTATGCAAAGAGACAGATTCAGATTAAATGCAGATTTAATTCATAAAATTACCCAAATGTTATACACTGACAAACTAAAGCAATTTGACCATTCCCACATTTTTCAATAAACTCGTCTGGATAACATGGAGAGCATGTCATTAAGTGAGAATGGTATTTAACTGTTGTTGGAGAAGGTAAGGGTTCATTCTTGCACTTGCTTTTGATAGAAAAGGATGCTAGTCTAAGTGAATTTAATAGAGGGCAGATTGTAATGGTCTAAAGACTCGGAATAAGTATCTCTGAAACTGCATGACTGGTAATTTTTCACAATCTGCCATTGTTAGTATTTATGAAAAGTGGATAAATGACGGTGAAATCAGCAGTAGATGCCAAGGTGTTGGATGTCCATGCACAATCAAAGAAAAAGGACATCGTAGACTGTCCCGCTTGGTACAGCAAAATTGGTAACAGTGGCTCAACTGACAGCCCAATAAAATATAGCTCCAAGTATTTCAGAAAATACAGCTCAGAGGACATTCTTGGATATGGGACTACGCAACAGATATCCCACTCACGTGTTTCAGTTAACCAAGCGTCACTGTCAACTAAAGCTACAGTAGGCCTGGGAACATACAGACTGGATGATGGATAAGTGGAAAACAGTTGCCCGGTTGGATGAATTACCATTTCTCATTTATCAGGTCAATGGTCGCATCAGGGTATGCTGTCATACAGGTACACAGTTTAATGGAGTAGAACTCTATGTTGAAATATGCGACTGCAAGATATTACTCCACAGTAGAAAAGAAAATGAACCTAAAACTCTATTACAGCTTCTTACCTTTATAATCTCATATGGAAAAATGTTTTTCCATGCCTGAGAGTCACACTTCAAACACTCCTTACTATTTCAGTATCAACTCCTAAATGCGAACGTTCATTCAGCAAATTAAAATTAATTTTGGCATATCTACAACAATGATAGGACAAGATCACCTAAGTGACCTACCATTTTTAAATGTGGAAAAAGAAAAATTTGAAATGATCAACTTTGATGAAGTAAATTGATAAATTTGCTTCATCAAAAGCAAGAAATATGTATACACAGTAATTAATTGTATTAAAGTATTATAAGATTATATTATTAATAATAAATATATCTACTTACATATAATATTTGGGTTTTAATGAAAGTTTCCTGCCAATAAAAATATCATCCGCACAAACAGTTTGCATTAGCACGTTTAATTACATTTTGTCAAACAATTTTTGCTATTTGAAAGAAAGAGACTTAGGAATACTGTGTTGTGAAATTTCTAAAAAAATATTGTTAACAGTAAGTACACGGCTTCTGAAATGGAACTATTGGACTACCAGATTACAACCATCATTTACTTCCAGTTCTGTTGCAAAAAGTCAGCTACAGAATGTCACCAAATCACGTGTACAGCTTTAAGTACTGATGTTGTATCATATGACACTGTGAAGGTTTGGTACTGAAAATTCAAGAACAAGGACTATGACATTCAAGGGGCAGAGCACTCTGGTTGGCCTACTGATGTTGATAAGACCTGTATGCAAGAACTTGTGGAAGGCGATCAGTACGCAACCACTCGAGAGCTTGCTAAGGAGTTAGATATTAGTGTCATGTCCATTAGTCGCACCAACCATCGCATAAACTTGATGTATAAGTTCAGTTGCTCGGTGCCGCATGAGCTGACTCAAGCAAATAGATATGTTCGGACCTGTCTACTCGAATAGCAACGCAAAGAGAAAATTCTGGATCAGATCATCACTTGTGATGAAAAGTGGATTTACTTCAACAACACAAGCTGTGGTCTGTACCTGGTGAGGCATCAGCAGCATCGCAAAGCACAATTTGACAAACAAGAAGATTGTGAGTCTTATCTATTTATTAACTAAGAGTTCATTTTAAGTTAGCACTTTCCTAATATCTTTTTTCACCTACACTTTTAGGCTAGAATGTACATAACACGGGGAGCATTTATTCAGATTAAGGTAGAAAGAAGTGCTATTTAAGCAAGAGTTTCAGAAGTTAGTTTTAGAGCATGTCTGCCTATTACAGGTCATATTGTGCTGTTTATTAGTAACTCGATATAGTGGTGTTGAGTGCTTCTAGCCATTTAGCTTTGTCTCTCCAGTTTTCTACAAACCAGAGCCTTGCTGCATATTTAATTATCCTGTGAGCTATTAGGCTAATCTATCACATTTTGAATTTGTTCAACATTACATATTTCTGTTAAGTGATTGGCTGGTGTACACCTAAATTGGGTAACTGTTAAGTTGTGTTCGAATAAAAGAGTCTTTCATATACACCCTTCTTCTGACTTTTTTGTTTCACAAGGCTAAAAGAAAATTCTTCAATAGTCCTTTCAAAGTCTATAGTGTATGCTCCCTAAGAGCCATAAGACTTCACAAGATCATGTTTTGTATCTGGTGGGATTGCCGTGGTATTATCTACAAAGAGTATCTGGAAAAAGGGAAAACCCTCCATAACAAGGTGTACAGCGAGATGCTATTCCGTGTTGATGTTGTTGTCAAGGAAAAACGTCAAAGTGAGTTCTGGTAAAAAAAAGGCAATATTTTATCAAGATAATGCAAGACCGTATGCATCCGCATTCACCTGCTGGACTCTGTACGGACTAGAACGGGATCTTTTTCCATACCCATGATATAGTTCTAACATGACTCCTTCGGACTTCTGCCTCTTTTCACACCGACAGCTACATCTTGGTGGTGCTATCTTCCATTCCGTACAGGATGTCCAAAATGAGGTTGATCTGCTTTTGGACTCGTGGCCAAAAGGTTTCTGAACCAAAGGCTTTGGAAAACTACCAAAACAGCAAAAAATCATAGATTTGGGTGGTGATTACTAGCTATAGTAAAAGTACTGCTTTCACATTTTTTTCCAACTTTATTAAGAATGCTTTTGGTGGATAACTTCAGTTACAATCTGGCATATATTAACTTTTTTCATTGTTTAAAAATTGTATGTTTTTAAAAAAATTATATACATATGTAAAATAAATAATATCTCTTAACTAATTCTAGATGAACGTACGTCTGATTTTTCCACTGTCATAGACACATTTCACAATCCAATACTAGTTTTGATTTTTTTAACTAAGTTTTTTGTCTCAAATTTAAAGCCTAACCTGAGTCTGTTATCGTGAAAAACTGTATAGCACTTTGTAGAATTGTAGTTAGGTAGTGACTATCTGTAATAGAGTTTATTCTCAACCGGTGGTAGGCAATAGAAAAATACATAGTACGCAAAGCAACAAAGTATTTTTCATTATGAAATTAAAAAATTAAATACCCCAACATACAGTTTAGGTTTTTTTTCTAATACCTGTAAATTTATGCGATCTTAGCTTTGTTGACAGTAAACAGTCACTCATAGACTTTAGCAATTTTTTATTTCCACAAATATTCTTTTATCCATAGACATAATAAAATTTGTCATAAATCATGTTTTGAAAAGGCATAATAAAAATGGATGTTGTATTTAATAAGACATAAAAATAAGTTCCTATAAAAAGGTAATAGTATCTCATTAATTCTTTTACAGTTGATCAATTTATAAGGTTTCTCCTTCAATCTCTTGATTTTCTTTGTGAGCATACGCTGTGAAACCCTATGTGGAGGACAGTGAGCAAATCTAGGCTATGTCCTTTAGTGTTGAAGAACTGCAAAGTCAGAAAAGAGGATTTAAAGTGAATCTTTAATTCAAATAATTACAACTCTCCAACTTGAGAGTTAGCCACTACTTGGGCTGAACTAAAATAATATGAAATAAAGTATGTTAACAAATTCAAATACCTACTTTAAGTAGGACGGCGAGGGAAGCTTAACTCTTAGTGAAATGCAATAATGCGAATTTCACTAGCAAAGACTAGTAATTGCAAATGCCTATGAAGGCGAACTTTCAGTAGACAGAGGAAATCTTTGCGCGCACAGCCTTACGGAGATAAATCCAAGGCTCTGTCTTTCCCCTCGTTAACTCCTGCCTTTTAAACTGCTAACAGATATATGCGATTTGCATAAATATCTCGCTCGCGCTAAATTCGGGCAGCAACTGAAACTTTGAGATATCGATAGGAAAGTTCAACTAAAAATAATTTGGTTAATTAAAATAATGAATGCTACAAATTTATTAGTATGTCTACACTTTGTGTGGCCACGATATCGGGGGGTCATATCGCTCTATTTTCAATTAGTATAATTTCTTTATGTCGATCTGCTGTCTCTAACAGCAGGTACTCTGGTATTTCTTACTTTTCGACTGGATTTGAGAATATCATCATTTGTTTTTGAAGAACTCATAATATATTGTGCATTGAAATATTTGTGAAAAAATCCTTAAAAAACCTAAATTTTCAAAATGAAAAAATGGCTAGGATTGACTAAGCGGAAAAGTGATGATTCACAGGTGATGGATCCAGAGCAATTAACTAACACTAAGCACACTGAAATGAAAGAAAAACTGTTTACAGAAAATATGATGAAAGTTATTTATCATTTGGGTTTACATGGAATGGAGATGAAATGAACCCTCAACTTGTTATTTGCAGTGAATTTTCATCCAATTAAAGTATGAAATCATTATTTCTTGAAAGACATATTCAATCTAAGCATGGCAATTTAAACAATAAATCTGAAGACTATTTTAGGAGGAAATTATCAGATATAAAAAATAGTAAACAAGTAATGAAAGGCTTTGTTACTTAAAGTGAAAAAACTTCGGAAGCCAGTTACCTAGTAAGTCTAAGACTTGCCAAGACTAACCAGGCTCACACTATTGGAGAAAACTTTATATTACCAGCAGCTAAAGATATCGTTTTAACATTATTCAATGAAAAAGTGGCTAATGAACTTAGTAATATTCCGTTATCAAATAATATAGTAAGTCGACGGATTCATGAAATAGTAAATTCCATAAAAGAGGCACTTATTCAAAAAATAAAACATAGTGAGTATTTCAGGATGCAACTGGATGAAGACACTGATATAAAGAACTTTCTTCGTTCTTAGTTTACATACGTTTTGAAGAAGCTAAATGAATTGCCGAAGAGTATTTATTTTGTGAATCTCATCACGACAGACCAAGTGCAAATGAAATTTTCAAAGTAATTTACAATTTTATGTCTGTGAATGAAATTCCTTGGAAAAAGTGTAATGCCAAATGCAATGACGGAGCTCGGGCTTTAACAGGAAAAAAATTTCAGTGCTACTTTTCAAATAAAGAAATTTACACCTGAAATTAAATTTACTTAGAATTAAAGTATTATAATTTAAATTCTGATAAATAAAATGGTAAGCAATTTTTAGTCTAATATTTTTTTATGTGTGCATATTTAATACAAATAGGCAACAGGTTGTGCAAATGGCAATATATATTTTTTTAATGTTTCTATTGAGAAACTGAAAAGTAATCAGAAAATGTAGTGATGGTACTAATGTTGGCTCTAGTGTAGAATTGGGTGCCCCTTGTTTTTTGGCGAAAAATTTTGTTCAGTTTTGCCGATGAAGCCCCATTTCTGTTTACCATGAGAGTTTTAACATGGTTTTAGCTTCTTGATTTATTTAATTGAAAATAAATCGATGTGCACATGGACAAAGTCAAAATGTGCAATGACTAGTTTGTGCAATTCTCTGATTTTTTTTTAAGTGAAAATAGGTCGATGTCTACATGGACACAGAGTTTGTGAAATTCTTTGACTTCTTGTTTTAGTTTTGTGTAGTGGCCATCTTGAAATTGTGTCTTATTGGCACCGATCTTGGCATCAAAACAGATTCGCCAAAAAACAAGGGGCACCCAATTGTAAACTTTTACCCTAATGTTTTTCATATTTTTTTTTAGACAATACACATTTGTCTGAAGGTTGAGAACTGCTATTATAGAGTATTTTGGTAAAACTGCATATTACGGGCCAGTTTGGTGCATTTTCAAAAAGTCGCCAAATTGGTTATTTTTGCACGTTTCAAAAAATCACTAACCCATCATATCGCCATATTAGATGGTTGCGAATTTGAATGAATCTTGTAAACATGCAAAAAATTGATCATGTAAACATGCAAAAATATCTAAAACAGAAGTTCAAGAAAAACAACAATAACGTATTTGAAAGCTAAATAACTATGTATTTTATGGGATCAGCAATATTAAAACTTTTCATATTATATACCATTTTAAAGACAGTAGCAAAATGGAGTAAGACATTTTAGCACGAAATTTAAGAAATTGTAATAAGCAGTAAATCAACAGTAAATGATCAGAAAGCATTCATTCATATTTAAGCTAGTACTTAAAAAAAAAAAAAATGCAGAAGAAAAAGGAAGATAAAATTCAAAATTTTGATCTACTGAAACATGAGTAAACTACTGTATAGTAAAAAAAGAAAAAGTGGTTAAACAATTTTAACTACATAATTTATATTTTTATTAGGAAAACTCAGATAAGCGGCACTTGGCGCAATTTTTTTCGCCATCTTGAATCGCGAAAAATCGCCATATCCTCGGAAGGAATTTTTTGACACCAAAATGGAACTTGCATCAGAAAGTGCTTTCCAAAAATTCCCTCTTCAGACCAATATCGGGGAAGAAGCTCTGCTGGACGAAGGCAAAGTGTAGCGTTTGCGTTGAGAAGGTAAACCATACCCATTGGACAAATTGTAAATGATTAGTTATTGTTGTGATTAAGTAAATCTGCGTACTTCTTTTCCATCTTAGTATTTTAGATTATGATATATAAATATAACTCAGGCAGTATTCATTTTTATAATTCTCTTTTTTTAATTTGAACAATTATCCGTAATAATGGTTATATACGTTTGAAAAAATGTTCTTTATATAAATGCAGAAATGATCACGAAAATGCACACAGTTAAAGATGAAAGTTTTAAAAAATAAAATATGTATGTATTTCCACAATATTACATCCTCGAAATGTATTCCAAGCTATTCAATCATCCAGTCCCGTTTATATTGGACATTCCGGATTCTTTTATGCAATAATTTCGCTTATATAAGGTTAAGAGGGTCATTTTTATTCTTGTGTAAGTGCGAAAATAATTTTCATGTAGGTAACCAAAGAAATGTAATCCTGAATTGCATAACTGCAGGGAAACATGATTAGTAACAAGCGCTTCTGTGGCTTTTCACGACGTTATGCAGTTGTTTAAATTTCGAAAAAAGACCAATAAAATCGAATAGGATAAGGTTAATTGAAGTTATCTCTATTTATTCCATGAAAAGTTAAACCATAAAATATTATTTTTGTGCAATTTGAATGTTGTCTATAACAGTGATTTCAAACTGCCGGCCTCCGAAGCAATTTTATGCGGTCGGCAAATGTATTTCAGTTATGCATTTGTTGCAAGTACAGTGGTGCAAAGATTTCTATGTTTTACTTATCTGAAGTTTGATTTACCTTACATTAATTACTATTAAACATGAAGATGAGTAACACATCAGAAAAATCTATAAATATAAATCTTATTCAAAGATTTGAAAATACATATTAATTAACTTTTATTCGTTTTTTGTGAAAAAATAGCAGATTTTATTCTATAAAAATAAAATCTTTTTATTCTGATTAGAAGTATAATTAATTTATTCAAGGCTATAATTAAAAGTTTTAAATTAATTATATGTAAATGAACATGGGATAATGTGAGCCTTAAGTACGGAAAAGGAGCACGTTTTGTCATTTTCTTGTATAAAAATAAAATTATCGGCCCAAATGCGCTTTAGCCCACTGCTTGGCGGCGATTGTTTTTGAATGAGCAATAAACGCGCCAACATGGGTAACTCCGTATATCCGCGAACATGGCTGACTGGGTATTTTGAAGCTACGGAAACATGTAGTTTTCGCGCATGCGTATTTCCTATTTTATAAAGAACGGTTTTATTGGTAATGTGAGATGACGTAGCGGTTTATTCGAAATTCTTACGTGTTAATTTAAGTAGTTATTTCAGTTGTCGTTGTATTCTTTGAATGCGGTGTTTTTGTGTTGAGTGTTTGCTATTTTCGTACCTTATATTTCGCTAAATACCGAGTCGGTATGGATTTAGCTGTGATGCTGAGAGAGGTGAGTGAATGTACATGTACATTTATTACTTTATTGGAAGTGCAAGTTGCTTAATTTTTATATTTTGTTGCCTTTTATTGAAATAATTTGGCTCAGCTGAAGAACAGAACGCTGGTATCGTTTGCAATTTATTTTATTTTGTTGATTTGTGCACATTGCCTACATTGTGCAATTCGCTGAAGTTTTTTTTAAGTTTAAAAGGAACGCTGTGCACATGGCATTTTCTTGTAATTTATTTTCGTTATTCTAGCTTATTTTGTTTATTTGTGTACGTTGCCTACATTGTGCAATTCTCAGATTTTTTTTTTAAGTTAAAACGGAACGGTGTGTACATGGTATCGTTTGTAATTTTAATGCCCTTTTAAAAAAAATTCCTTCTTTCTGGGATGCCATTTTGGTTACGTTTTCGCGGAGCGTGTCGGGAAGGTTATGTAACGGCATAAAATGTGTAAGTATTACAACATAAAATGTAAATAATTAATTTAAAGGTAACTGACAAATATTTTAATGATCGTAATGTTCGTTTTGCATATTATTTTATTATATTTTTGTGGCAACAGTTTCCATACTAATTTATGGTTTAGAATTCTATGTTTTGTTTACAATAGGTTTTCGCGGAGCGTGTCGAGAAGGTTGCAATTAATTGCAAAGACGTTTCGCAGAAACGCGCCGAATTGGCGATTTTCAAAACATCGCCAAGCAGTGGGCTAAAGCGCATTTTCACCAAATTATCTTATTCCAATTACAGGTGTAATTAATTATTTAGAAAATAATTAAACAGCAAACTCAAAACGTCTATGGACAAAGTCATGGCATCATCAGCACAACAAAGATTTATTTGCTGAGTCATGATACCAAACACTACGTGTTTACATATAAAAAGAAAATATCTCTTTCCTTTTCCCTATTTCCCTATTCCCTTAAAATGAACTAGCAAGCTAAACACTCTTCCCACTGTTTGGCGCCTATCGCCCAAGTTGGCGAATGCGATTTCAGGAACCTCACCAAGTGCCGGTTATCTGAGTATTCCCATTTTTATTTATAATAAACAGTAGAAACTCCCATTTGTTTATATCTACACTAAAATGTAACAATACAATGGAGATGAAATTCAAAATGGAGCGCTCATTTCAACCACGTGCTTAACCACATATAATGGACACATACCTCCATTCACACAAATCTGTCACATCTTTCCTTTCAACTAATTTCATACTATTTTTATACTTACGACATTCGTACATATTCACAATCAAACCATAATTCATGCACAATTCTGTCACACATCTTTCGTCCTTATCTTGCAACCGAATCAAATAAGTAAAATCCATACGTTCAACTCTTTTGATGCCAGCCATTTTGCTCACAAAATCTACTAGAAGCACAGTGAAATGACAAAAATTCAAAAAGCCCACTTAAATACTATTAACTCTAACCTTAAACCCTAACGATTTTCATGACGCCAAGAGGTTATTTATTAGATTTGGCGCAATTTCGCTTCATTTGGTGACTGGCCCCTAATCTGCAGTCTAGTCGAGTATTTTAAAACAGATACAGCATTTTATTATTATTTGTATTATATTATTACAAATATATTCTATATATTGTATTACTGTATGTTTTTTGGGGGCCGCTGTTACGCTTGCTATGCCACTGATGAAAGCTGCAGACTATCTGAACATAACTGTGGCTCATTTGCACCCTTACATGGCATCTGTCTTCCCAACTGGAAATGCAATCTTCTAGCAGGACAATACCCCATGTCACAAGGCTTCAATTGTGTTGGAATGGTTCGAGAAGCATAAGATGAATTCCAGTTAATGTCCTCACCACCTAACTTGCAGGACCTTAACTCTATACAGCACATTTGGAATGTCATGGAGGGGTAACTCAGAGCTCAAATATCCTTGCTCTCGAATATCTCGACTTTGCATGTCTGCTGTTTAGACATTTGGTACAACCTGTCTCCAGTCGTCTAGTAAGAACTTGTGACATCCATGCCAAGGCAAGTTGCAGCTGTTTTGCAGTCAAAGGTCATGTAATGCATTATTGAGTAGGTGGTCATAATGTTTTGGCTCTTCAGTATATAAAACAAGTCTATTTTTAAAAATTTTATTTTATATCCTTTCCTCCCAAAAATATCCACCCTCATATCCCTAACCAAAACAAACCCTGCATGAGGCCCAAAACTGCATATAAAACTCGACCGATTCATGCAATCAAATAAGGTCAGAATGGACGTGATCATATTAAGCAGCCTACTTTAATTACTGCTTTCAAACAAGCACTGTGATAATTTCCTGATACCTTCAAGAATGATTTTAAAAGTTTTATGTTCGATACTTTCATTTTCTTCATTGGTAATGGCTGCTTAGATTTAAAGCTATTGATGTGATATATGAATCTAAATGCATTTAAATTTGTTTATTTCTTTTCAGCATAATGACTTTAAATCAAAACGTTCATCTATGGCTTATAGAAATCTAAACTATGCTCTTTGTAAAATGAACAGACAAGAAAATTTATTTAATTTTTTTTCTGATAAATTAAATGAAATAAAAGAAAGTTTAAAAAATTACATATTCTTAAAATGCAAAATTTAAAGTACAATTTTAATATTAAAACTAAAATCATTCCAAAGAAATAGAAAATCTTGTTAATTTTTTTTAATATACTTACAAACAATGCTGCTCCATGACAGAATTCTAGCAGCATAGATGCACCATTAAGTAGTCGACTTAACATATTGTAAAAAAAAAGTGTCATAAAATCAGGCACACAACTGTAAATCAAAAATGAAACAGATACACATCCAACAATAGTAATGAATAACAATGCATACTGCATTGTAAA
This sequence comes from Stegodyphus mimosarum, assembly GCA_000611955.2. Taxonomy (NCBI): domain Eukaryota; kingdom Metazoa; phylum Arthropoda; class Arachnida; order Araneae; family Eresidae; genus Stegodyphus; species Stegodyphus mimosarum. Next base: position 37,170 of record KK120833.1, read on the forward strand.
ATTCCACATCTGCTCTGAGATATGATCAACAACGAAGAATGGTGAAGTTAAAGCCCCAACTGTAAGTGGAGTCCCAGAAACTTGAAGAGATTGCAACCATCGCTTTAAAACAACTGTCATACCATGTTTAAAAGGATGTAGCACAGAACCAAATAGAACGGCCCATAACAGAGGTCGCAAAAAGGGTTCCAATACATAATATACAGCCACACAAGCAGCAGAAACAAACACCACAAAAACAGTGGCAGCGACGTTATAAAATGCTTGTTTAAGAGCTTTCTCATGTCCTTCTGGAAGTAAATTCGAAATATCGAACTTGAATGGAGTTCGAGGAGTAGAAGCAGGTGTCGCCATCCTATTTCATTTAGTATTAAACAAACTTTGATACACAACTTTACCAGAATAATTTATAACTTTTCAACAGACATATAATTCGCTAATACTGATAAAAATCAGAAACTAAATCCAAGTCAAAAAGTGTTAATAATTTTCATACCATTATTCACGTCGATGAAACACTTATTTAACGATGAACTCACGAACAAAACTTTTTTGTGCAGAAATAATATTTCATAATATATGTGAAAAACCGGAAACAACGGCAGGAAAATTCAAAAACTAAGTAACAGATAAAACTTAAGAAGCATATGAAAGAATTAAAAAAGGATTTTGGGAACAGTTTCAACAACGAACTAGACAATATCTAAAAACACAATGCCGCATAACATCAGTGCCGCATATTGAAACCCAATTCTATTTTGATTAGTTCGCTATTTTGAGCTAGTATTGCCAAAGCTCAATGTCATCTCAGAAGAAATCTTGTCTCTCACATGATGGGGCTTATTGTCCAACACTTGCGCTGTAAAAAAAAAAAAAAAAAAAAAAAAAAAGGAAAAAAAAAAAAAAAAAAAAAAAAAAAAAAACACAAAAACCAAATATTATCCTGCTGTTTGTTAAAGATTGTCTTTTCTATCACTTTTGCTATTAGAATATCGATATCAAAGTACCTAATTGTTTCTTATGAACACTTTTTTATGCCTCTTTTCTCAAAATGTCACCTGCAAGCAAATGGTTACTTTTTTAATGATTTTTCAAAACTTGAGTTCCAAGCTTGAGGTTCAATTCCTAAATAATTTAAACAAGACTAAAATTATTAAATTAGTACAATACTTTAAGAAAAATGTACTTTGAGACAATTTAAATTTTTTATATTAACGCAGTCATTTTATTTCTGGAAGAAAGATCCTTTCAAAAAGTTATAGCATTGGATATTTAAAACATTATAAAACTAATTATTATTAAATGCATCCGAGCTTCATCTTTTCCGCTGATATCTCTAAATGGCCTTGATGTAGTTTGCGAAATGTCAGCAGCGTTGTGCAGTGTGATTTATGTAAGTACGTGATTATAGTGGGGAGTTTGGAGCAGCATTTTATCTGAGTATTTGCAACAGTGATACAAGATTATTTCAAAGTAGTAAATTTGATTAAATTACTTCATATAAAAGTATATTTGGCCATTAAAGTAGTACAACATGGCAAGTCAAACTCAGGGTATACAACAGCTACTAGCTGCTGAGAAAAGAGCTGATGAAAAAGTAAATCAAGCGAGAAAACGTAAACCGCCTTTTAATTATCTCTATGGATTTGTAACGTGACGGATGTATAGCATTTTCTAATTAAAGATAAATCGTATATTTTCCATGAATGTGTTATGTTGATAATGAAATATGATATATTTAATTACAGGCAAAGCAGCAAAACTTAAGAAGGCTAAAGAGGAGGCTCAGGCTGAAGTTCTTCGATTCCGAGAAGAGCGTGAAAAGCAGTTTAAAGAATATGAGAAACAGGTAATATGTTTTAAACTTTTATAAGTTCATATTTTTTCACACTCTCAGAAAAAATTTTTTTATCATCAACTTAAAAGTTTTTTTTTAACTAGTTTCTTAACAACATACAAATGATACTGCTGTCCGTTGTTATAATGTTTGAGTTATATTTAGATTGCTTGCTTCTAATAGTTTGGATTAAACGTAAGCAGGAAACTTCAGTCTTAGCTATTAAAATAATAGAATGTTATTTGTACTAAACTTTTCTGCAGTAAAAGATAACTGTTTTGACTCAAATAAAATTGAAACCAATTCAGGAAAGTGGTAATTGTTAAAGAATTTAAAAAATTTAGAAAACTGAAATTGTGGTAATTTTTTTTTTTTTTTCC